>VONZ01002707.1:0-40611 GCA_012976165.1 Labeo catla | reverse complement strand
CTTGACTTGACCCTGGAGCTTGACTGGACTTGGAAGCTTTGGACTTTGGAGCAGCAGCTGTAGCTTGACTTGACACAGGAGACACAGCTGCAACTTGACCTGACTCTGAAGATGACTCTGCAGCTGGACTTGGCTCTGCAGCTTGACTTGGCTCTGCAGCTTGACTTGGCTCTGCAGCTTGACCTGAATCAGGGGTAGCTGCCGTGACATGAGGGAGCGCCATCTTAGCTGCCCATACAGCCATTAGGGATGAGTCCAGCACGTGGGTCATCATGTAGCGTGACTTGGAGACAGCGACCATCTTGTGGAGAGGCTCTGGGATGGCGGCCATCTTGTGAACAGGTTTGGGGATGGCGGCCATCTTGTGGACTGGCTCTGGGATGGCGGCCATCTTGTGGACTGGCTCTGGGATGGCAGCCATCTTGTGGACTGGCTCTGGGATGGCGGCCATGACAGGTGCAGGCTCTGGACGGGCGGCCATGACAGGTGCAGACTCTGGACGGGCGGCCATGACAGGTGCAGACTCTGGAATGGCGTGAGCAGGCCCTGGAGCGGCAGGCATGGCGTGAGCAGGCCCTGGAGCGGCAGGCATGGCGTGAGCAGGCCCTGGAGCGGCAGGCATGGCGTGAGCAGGCCCTGGAGCGGCAGGCGTGGCGTGAGCAGACTGTGGCTTGGCAGACGTGACGTTAGCAGACCTTGACTTGGTGGATGTGACTGGAACTGGCTTTGACTTGGTGGACGTGGCCTGAGCAGGCTTTGGCTTGGCAGGCATGACGTGAACAGGCTTTGGCTTGGTGGACGTGACTTGAGCTGGCTGTGGTGTGGTGGTTACTGCGGGATTGCGGGGTCCCTCGTCCGCAATCCCAACAGTGAAAGATGAACCGCTTAACCGGAGTGCAAGATCTATGTAATTTTCAAGAGTCCAATGTGGGGTATTGCGTGGCATCAAATATGAAATGTCCTCGCATAAACCAAAACGGAAAAGATCTTTAAGAGATGTGTCATTGAAGTTCACCTGATAGCACAGTTCACAGAAGTCAGACACGTAGTCCTCGATTGGACGGTTACCTTGTCGGAGATGGATAAGACGATCTGCTGGGTCCATAGTTGAACGTGTATTAGCAACTTCCACTGGATTCATGGGAGGCGATGTATTCTGTAACGTGGACGCTGAGGCGGTGTTAGAATCCAGTTGCAGAAGTTTATTGAAAACAACAGCAAACATACACGATGAAACGGGCAGAGGGTCAGTAACCGGAAAATCAGTCCAAAACATAAACGTAATCCAAACAGCAGAGTGAAAACACAGGCAGTGGGTCGAATACCGAGAAGACAGTCCAATACAGCAACCAAATCCGACAGGGGTAATCCGTAAACTCAAGAACCAGAAACAAAGCAAGACAGCAACAGGTAATCCAACAGAGTAATTGACAACGCTCGGTAAGGCAGGTTCAACTGGCAATACTTCGCGAATCATTGAGCACATGGCCAGTCTTTATATAGTCCCAAACAGGAAGCAGCAGTAGAAGCAGCAGAGGGAGCGTGCAGGCAGTCCTAGGGTGAGAGCTCCCTCTGCTGGCTTGGCGTTACATCTGGTTTGTGAGGGCATTTTTCTTCAAGCTCCCTGTGAAAAACATATACACAAAGATCATAATGTAGAGATTAAATTCCATATTTAAGTATTTGCATCAAAGCAGCAGTTATCTCCAACTTCACTGTTTTTCACTAAACAATGGTATCAAATAAAATATTTACATGTTTGTGTGTATATGTTAAATATAAACACAGATTTAACATATACACACATACATACAAACACACACAGTTGTTGCCAAAATTCCCAAGTGAAGCAATGGAACGTTCTCATATTATTTACTTTTTTCTTCTAGAGAAAGTGATTTCTTATAGCTGCTTGAATAAAAATTCTAAGATCAATATTAGCCCCTTAAGAAATTATTAGTTTTTAGAACAAACCTAACCCAACTTAACCTAATTTGACAGATTAAATGAATTAACCAAGTTAAGCATTTAAAATGCACTTAAAGGTGAGGATTAGTATCTTGCAAAACAACTGGTAAAATAATATGCATTATGGACAAAAGTAATGAGTTTGGACTTGGGGGAAAGAATTGTCTCAAGTGTCAAGAACTGCAGTGAGAAGCAAAGAGACCAACACAGTGGAGAACAAGACGGGCAGGAAGCAAAAGATTGCAACTGGCAAGACACTAGTGGATGATTTAGCAAAGTCCAGAATTTATGCATCAACAAGGACTAGAGCCCTGCACAGGAATCAACTGCAAGGATTAAGACCAAGAAAGACTCCACTTCTGAAGAAGAGACACCTCCAAGGTAGAATGAAGTTTGCTGAGGACAACCTGGGAAAAAGCGATGCATACTGGAAACGCGTCCTTTGGTCAGCTGAGACACAACTAGAGCTTTTTGGCCATTGAGATGTTGCCTATTTTAGGAGAAAGAAGGGAGAGGCATTCAACCCCAAAAACAGCATTCCTATAGTGAAACGGGTGAAAAGGGTGGTGGAAGTATAGTGCTGTGGGGATGTTACTGTGAATCTCAGGGTCAGGGTTGAAGGAAACATGAAAGAAGGAAGAATGGGCTGTCATTCCTCAGGAGACACGCATGAACCTTGTTGAGAACTACAGCAAACGACTCAAGACATTTTGACCTTGATTACACATTACATTTAGTTCTATTTGTATTACAAACACTACAATATTCCTGAATAAACTATTATGTTTAATATTTAACACTTATGTGTTGTTCAGGATGTTTTATCCACTTCGGGGTAATTATGAGTTTTAAGTTGGCCACAAATTTCTCTGTGTTTCAGCAAATAAAAACGTTAAAACGTTTTTTGCATAAATCTACTTAACCTCAGTTCTGATCAAAACTACCAAATGGTTAAAAACATCCAGGATTATTACACTTTAGTTAGCAAGTTCATAAACGATGTCACTGATTTGGGGAAAAAACACACAAAATGACTTATTTTCATTATCAAAAAGTAATTGTTGACTGGATTTTTTTTTTTACCCTTTATGACAGTCTTGGACATGTCAACGATTAGTAACAACATTGGCTTTGATGCATTATTATTTAGATTAAAAAAAAAAATCCCCCTTATTTACTGTCATTTACATAAAAATTGAAGTTTCTGACTTGTATATGGAGTATAACTGTATATTATACTGTGAGTGTGTTTGTGTGTGTGAGAGAGTGTAAGAGAGAGATGTTTGCACACTTAATTTGTGTCTGAGAAAATCAAAATATGCCGCTCAGATCTCAGAACTACATTTAGTAAACAAGAAGTAAGTAAGTGTTTTTATGCAAGTAAGTGTGCAAAGGTCTTTCTCTTACACTCCCTCCCTCTCTCTCTCTCACACACACACACACACACACACACACACTATAATATACAGTTATACCCTGTATAACTCCATACACAATCCAGAAACTTCAATTTTTTTGTACAGGTCTATTTGAAGGGTTAATGGTGCTATATCTAGTGATCAACAGTAAAAATGTCATATTTTAGCTCTTCCCAACCGGTATGACCACCAACAATCAATAATGCATGATTATTTGGCGTCATGGCTTTGCAATCAAAAAATGTTGTAATGGAAGTCAATGGGGCAAAAAAGGCAGAGAACAGTAAATAAGGGAGAAAAAAATTAAAATCTGGTGGTGCAAAAAACTAACAACGCATCAAAGCCAATGTTGCTACTAATCTTTGACATGTCCAAGACTCTGATAAAGGGTAAAAAAAAAAAACCTCCACTTCACAATTATGTTTGATATTGAAAATAAATAATTTTCCCCAAATCAGTGACATCGTTTATGAACTTGTTAATCAGAGTGTAAAAATCCTGGATTTTTTAAAACATTTGGTAGTTTTGATCATAAATGAGGTTGATAAATAGATATGCATAACAAAAGGGTAGTGAACAATGCACAAGGGATATATATATATATATATATATATATATATATGAAGAAACCAACTTTGCTGAATAAAATCTGGCAAAGATGAATACTTGTGGTAAACATACCATACATGACCTCAAAGAGTCTGAGCCCCCGGAACTCCCGCTTTCCATGGCGCCCGACAAAATTGTACTCCCTAGACAAGGAGTGATCCAAAAGGAAGGTCATCATTCTCCTTGTTGCTTCATCCACAGTGCTCCCTCCAATATCTGACACCACGGCAACCTAATAAAAAACAAGATCATCATTACATATGGGATCACATAAAGCTGGAAACAGAAAAACTTCTTATATTCAGGTGTGCAGAATTATTATTGCTGGATGAAGGGTCTCAGAATGCCATATAATTCAATATATGGGGGTAAAAATGCCCTGTAAAAAATGTAGCTTTTAATGTCACAATTGGTAAGTTACATAACACTGTTGCTTTCCAGTATATCAGTGTGAACGCAAATAAATTTATTTTATACAATAGCTCACCAAACAAGATAAAAAAAAAAAAAACAGAAGGGTCTACATACTACTTCTTTGTGGATGGTGGGGTCTGCCAATTTCAGCTCCATTTCTTCAACATCTGACACAGTTTTTAGGGGGAAATGGATATCCTGGGGTAGCACTGCGACAGTGTTTCCATCGCGCTGTGTAAGGAGTGACTGTATCATCTTTCCATGAACCCTCTGCATCTCCTTAATTTCCTCCAGGAGGGATAGAAGGCGTGTAAACATGCCATCCCTAAATGCAGAATTGTTGGTTCCGTGCTGAAGTCTGTGGTCTGGTGAAACAGCTGGAGGTGCTGAAGGTGGACGGGGCTGGACAAATGGACGGATGTTGAGAACCTGAGGAGCCTCTGGTTGGCAGATCTCTGGAACCGGGGGAAGTAAAGGGACACTAGATGGGGGACGATCATGGCCAGCACCATCTGAGTCCTCATCTGAGCTTGACAGAATCATTGCCCTTGAAATACCCAAAATGTAAAGTATAATTATATTGTTTTAGAAGTTTAATTTCAGGGCCGTATATATACAGTATTTATACTTCCTTACTGTGTAGTATAAACTAGTGTTTGTCATTGTAACAGTACATCATCAATTTAGACAAACCACTTAAGATAAAAAGCTTAATTAAGCACTTCATCCTTTGGAACCATTTTAGTTGATGAAACGGAACAAAAGTCAATATTATGTCTAAAAGTTAACTTACTTAAATCCGACTACTTAACTACTTGTTTATTGGACTAAATTCAGTGTAACACTTGCAATTGTGAGAATATTCAGCAGTTAGCTCCCTTGTCATGGTATGCTTAACTCAGTGTTTCCTTTGAAAAAGGCATCTTTTTTTAATCAGTTAATGGTTAATGTTCCAATATCAAACAGTTGTTGTCCGAAATTAAACAAAAATGTGCATCCCTACATGGTATGAAACATTTTAATGCATGACATGAAAGCCAAGAACCACCCAATACAAATGTGACCGTCATAGTCACACTGTAGAGCCCTGATCACAATGTGTAAATATGCTTAGTCTTACCTTTTTTTTCGCTTTCCTTTTCCCAGGTTTCCTCCAGAATCTGATTCTGTCTGCAAGTCAGAGGTCACTTCAGACTTACGAAGTTTTGATGTGGCATGTGCATAGTTTCCTGTAGGTTACAGAAATTACCAAAAATTTTAAGGGCTGCACATTTAATCACATGCTATAGTCATGCATCATCTTATCAGAAAAGCCAGTTCTTTGATTAGCAGTAAATCTCTATCACCTGCTTTCAGATGAAACATACAAACACACACACACACACACACACACAAAAATTATTACCTGCTTTTCCCAAGATGCGCACTTTAAACTGTGGCCAGTCAGAATTTGGAACAACTTCCTCCTTTACTGCCTTGCTGATATTTACTCGTCCTGGTGGCCAGTAACAAGCATCTTCCTCAGGTCCTGTAAACCACTTGCAGGGCACAACAGCTACACCTCCACCGTCCAAAAAATCCACAATTGCAAATGGCATCATGCTGGAAAAACGCAAAACAAGCAGGCTAGTGCAGTTGTGGCAATGCCACATAACCTGTCTTATATGGCAAGAGGACCATTTTTCTCCTCAGTTCTTCAATCGGTACAGTATGCAAGTCTTTGGATAATTTTGAAACGAAGTGAATTCCAAGGCATGCAGAGTCAATTGGGTAGCTGAAAAAAGTGTCATATTTCTCAAAGATATTACACAGTACCTTTACAGAGTCACAAGAAGAAAGCAAAATGTTTCTCACAATCAGAATTCTCCCCCCTACTGAGAAACAGTTATCGCCTTTACAGCAAGAAACAAATGTCTGTCCATCTATGTACTGCTGGTACTGCTGGCATGCTCTTAGTTCATTAGTCACTGGTCCAGATAGATGTGGCTGTTTAAGGTGAGAGGAAATGGATGTTTTCTTCCGTTTTGCCAAAGTCTGCTTCTCATGGATGCGCCTGACAATTTGCTGCACAGGATTTTGGGGTCTCCGTACAATTTTTTTAAGTTTACCTAAAAACGTCTCAAAGGGGAAGCAGGAAATGCTATCCAGAGGGCCAAAGTTCTGTGCATCTTGAGCAATGTGTATCAAAGAATGTACATTATATCCAACAAATTCAGAACCATAAATCAAGCCGAAATCTTTCACAAAGAGTTTTAAAATATCTTCAGCAAAGTCACAGTTTTCAGTGCACAAATCTGGGCTTAGAAGAATTCTCATAGATACAGACAAAAGCATAAAATGTTTATACATTACACTGGATATATTATTTAAGAGGGCAACAGGGCCAGTGTAAAGCAAAAACTGCCTCAGTTCAGTAGCTTTCCACATGCTAATTTCTAAGATAGACCTAGGTTTCCTTGCAAAATTACGAGGTAAGTACTGCCTGACTGAAGCTAGATATGCTGAAATTACATTGAGAATTTGAAAAGATTGTCTGCATCTTAACGGTCCTTTTAACCAAAGAAAAATCAGCCTGCGCATCACTCCCAAACACACAAGGTGCATATAGTCAAGCACAAAACCTGAAACTAATGCCAGTCCTCCTAACTCACAGAGCGGCGAGACCCCTAACTGGTGATCTTCATAGCCCATCTCTCTAAATTTTTCATCTGTCCTTTGCTCAGATGTCAACTCAGGAAAACACAATCTTCTGTTAAGATATACACCTTTTTGAGTGCAGCGCTCACATGCATAATAGCCATTGTGACCCTTCACACATTTGAGGAAAGCACGTGCTGGGGCATCACAAATAAATGCATCTGGAACTGTAACTCTGAAATGTACAGCATTATGGTGAATACCCTCATGTATAACAGCTTTAAAATCCTGAATAAATTCATTCAAATATTCTTGTAGGTTAGATGGTTTGGTCACACCAGAGTACAATCCAATCATGAAGACATTCGAATTTGGGATCTCCTTTATCCTAGCCAAAATAGGCCACAAGCTCAGGGTGGTGCTGCGGAATAAGGGCAGACCATCGATATTAATTCTAAGCATAAGTGAGTCTGTCAGATCTCTCAGATCAAAATCTAAGGATGCCAATTCTGCCACAACTGAATTCCTGATTCCAAAATGATAGTATGATCCCCCTGCTACATTTTTCACATTACACTTGCGTTCTGTGCACATCAAAGTTCTAGCATCCAGTGGCACATTTAGGCCTTTTTGTTTTAGAATTTTCAAAAGCGCAGACAATGCATTTTGGGATATATTGTATTCTGCAGCCCACTCTGCAAGTCCATCTGCGTCATCTAGTTGAATCTCAGAAGCATTCTCAATCTCATCCTCTGAATCTGAACAGTCCAAGTCAGTGTCAGCATAATCATTTTCAAAATCATTGAAGCTTTTAAAATCCAAAGCATCATAAAAAATGTCTGTGGCACATTCATTTTCTGTGTTCTGTAAAACATTCTCGACTGAATCCTCAAAAACATCCTCCAGTGGTTCACCATAGTCAAAATCCAGTGCTTGTTGGTTAATCTGCTCTGAAACAACACGGAAATGTTCAGCCACTTTTGCTGCTATTTTCCTTCTTTTTGTTCTTACACACTGCTCCATTACTTTCTGTAAGAAAACAAAGACTTATTACTTAAAAACAGTTAATTCTCTATTTCAGGCAAAACATTAGTTTTGTTATAACTATTTTATATGGTTTCTAATTACATTACAAATTTTGATCTAATAGGAGAAATATGGAAATATATTTAGTGTTTTATGCAATGCTACAATTATATATATATATATATATATATGTGTGTGTGTGTGTGTGTGTGTCTGTGTGTGTGTGTGTGTGTACATGCATGTATACACACACACATACTAAAAAACTAAAAAAAACTAATTTGTACTTATTTTAGAAAGTGATACTGACTACACATTAATACCCAAATATTCGTATAATAGTGTACGTTATACTATTAAACTATTATATTAACGTTATATTAAACTATTATATTATTAAACTGCCAATCGCTGTAATGGTCAAGTGGTTGGCTACTAGTTCCATTAATTAAAACTAGGCTGGCTTGTTCCATTAACAATCAATATTTCGCTGAAAACCGACCTTTTGCATTCACAAAATGATGTATAGTTCACGGTAGTTGGTTGAATATTTTCATAAAACAAAAATGTACGCAACGCTAAGCCACGTCGAGACGGCCCGCGTGCGGATTAAGGCCCAGACACCGCGCTCAGCGCCGCGTCGGGCCATTTACATTTGAATCGTTGCTAGGCGACACCAACGGACGGCGAATGTCGTTGCCGGTGTGCGCACACTCAAAAAAAACATGTATGAATTTTTAAGAAATGGCGCGACGCTTGAATAATTGGCAAAAATATACCTACAATAGTTTTTGTGCAACTGTTAATCTTGCATATCACGTTTAGTGGCCTGAACATTCTCTAGCTCATACAATTTTTACAGTAATAGCCTGTGTTTTGCCTAGTTCTGTGCTTAAAAGTAAACGAGAACAGGCAAGATTTAACAGTTTTCATTGAAAATACCGAAAACATCTTTTTGGGCATTTGATGTGCATTGCAGGTACATAGGACGGACAATCTAAGCCTCAACAATTTGTGATAATTCACAGTTTCTGAGTCATATGTTATAAGAATAATACTTGTAGAATAATTTCTATCGTTTTTATTATGGGAGACAAAAAACGGCGAACGTTTTTCTGAAAGAGGCACGATTTAGGAGGCGCTCGTCTAACTTAGCCTTAATTGTCAACACGTTATAACAAAACAACAAACTAAAATAATGCATTTGTTAATATAGCATGTTGTAGAAACCAATTATTTTAAAGCTTTTATAATTACTTACTTAAATAGTTCCAGCTGTCAGCGATCTCACACGGTGATGGACAAAAGTGGTGTGCAACAGCATGTGGGGGATGGGTAATGCTGATTGAGATCTCGCGATGAAGTTAACAGGGGTGGGTCACTGCTAATGCCAATTGCTGGTGAGTTCCTTGACCGTAATTTTTTTTTTCAAATTGTGGGTTCTTGATCTTTTAAAAAATCTAAAAAATTAGATTTAAACAATTTTTTATAAATTAAAAAAAATTATATAATATGCAATTTGCCGGGGGTGGGGGGGAGATGACCCCCCCCTCTCTGGTTTAAAAATCCCTAATGTTACCTCTGCAAAATTACTTTAATCCCCGGTGGATAAAATTTATCGCTGCCCTCATAGTTGTTAATGCTTATTCTAAAATAGATTATTTAAAATGCGTGACAATTAAATATTTAAAAATATATTTATGAGAAACACTGCTGACGCAAACAACAATAAAACCAGAAATGGATTGCAGCTCCCACTCCAATGCCCGCTATGACAAGAGAGATGACAATGCTGCAATCCTCTTCCAGTGGGCTTTTGCGCACGTCTTTTCGAAATGTCACCAGCACCAACTAACGGTCAATTTCAATGTTAAACATACAAAAACACAACAAGCAACTTTTGCGTCCGCAGTAAAAGTTTTTTAAAAAAAATAAATAAATAAAGGTAAAAAGTTGTAATATGCTAAAGTTAAAAAAATTCTCTGGATGGCTGCATATGTTTATATATATATGCAGCCATGGAAAAACAATAAGAGGCCACAAATTATCTGTTTATATTTATTTACTTTTTGTTGGTTTTTGTTTGAGTAAAATGTTTATTTTTGTTTTATTGCATTTTTTTTCTTGTAATGTCCATTTTCAAATAAAAATAATATGTATAAATATAATATATATATATATATATATATATAGTACAATTTTAGTAGGATGTGTATTTTATGTTGTATTTGATTTTAAACCTATTGAATTTAATCATCTTTGCACTTGTGTATTTTATCAAATATGCACATATCTCCCCATGTAGCTCATTACCCAAATGGGAACCACATGGGGAGCCCACCTGGGCTCACCCATGTGGGTCTTAGCTGAGTTACCCAAGTGGGGCCCAGATAAGATGCCCATCTGGGTTCACCCATGTGGGTCCTGGCTGAGTCACCCAATTGGGCCCCAGATAAGATGCCCACCTGGGTTTACCCATGTGGGCTAAACTGGGTTCACCCATGTGGGTCTTAGCTGAGTTATCCAAGTGGGACCCATATAAGATGCCCACCTGGGTTCACCCATGTGGGTCCTACCTGGGTTACCCAAGTGAGCCCCAGATAAGATGCCCACCTGGGTTCACACATGTGGGTCTTAGCTGGGTTACCCAGGTGGGCCCCACATAAGATGCCCACCTGGGTTCACCCATGTGGGTCCTAGCTGGGTTACCCAAGTGGGCCCCAGATAAGATGACCACCTTGGGTTCACCCATGTGGGTCTTAGCAGGGTCACCCAAGTGGGCCCCATATAAGATGCCCATTTAGAGCCCATGCCCACTCTGTACCCATGTAGCCCATCTGAAACCCATGTGGGCCCCACATTACCGTGTTTGCTGGGTAGCTACTGTACCCATCTTCATCTGATTCATGATCAGGTATTGGAGTTTGAGCCGGTGCACAAGCTCCTTCCCGGTGCACAGTTAGCATAACTTGATAAGTTTATCTCGCTGTAATTGAAGCAATAGTACAGATAATGAATTGTTGATACACTGAATTAGGCATGGAGCGATTAACAACACAATAAGCATTAGAACAATGATCGGTATGACAGCAGTGAAAATCCAGGTTCCCCATCCACCCCAGAGTCTGTCCAGCCAGCTGAACCAGAAGTCATCCTTTCTTGGCTGCGGGAAGGATTCCCTCATGTGGGTTAGGATGTCAGCGATGTTATCTGAATTGTCTGGAATATGGAAACAACAAGATACCCCCAACATTTTACAAACTCCCCCTTTCTCAGAGGTCAAAAGATCAAGGACCAATCTGTTTTGGATAACTGCTTCTCATTTTCTTTAGCTCGTCAGTGATTAGCCCTAATGCATGAGCGGTATCATTCTCCAATGACAAAACCATGCTAGCCCATTGATTTTATTTATTTTATTTAAGGCTATTTTCCCCTGGAGTTGTCCATGGATCAACTGTCTTATACCCATTGTATCGGTCAGCATTTCCTTACTTCTTAGATTATCTTGGATTTCCCTCTATGGTTACTTTTGCTGAGTCAACAATGGCTTCGTCAAATACTAAAATAGCTTCTATGACTAAACAGAGTGAAACTCTGTAGTGGCTGGTAATCCACCAATCGGAATTCGGCCCTTAGTGTATACAGGGTTGTGTAAGGAGTTAGCACTCTTTGGCTCAATGGGCCACCAATCTTTCAGCCTCGGATAACCCCCACCTCACTATAAGAGGTAGTTCCTTCCTCAACTTAGTCAGCACATCCATGCTTACTCCAATGTTCTAAGTCAGTCTGTGTCAGTTGACTCTGCAGGATCTTAATGTCAATTTCAGGTACATTAGTTATGTGTACAGCCATACTTACCTGACGTTTGTTACCCATGTCAAACAGCGGTTTAATCTGGGCCTTTGCCGCTTGTTTTGCAGCCTCATCTGCTTTTCTGTTGCCTACAGCTTGTTCATCCTCTCCTGCTGCGTTACCTTTCACCTTTACTATGGACACTTTGGCAGGTAGCTGTACTGCTTCAGTTAACTGTCCTATTAGGTTCGAATGTGCTATTGGTTTACCATTTGCTGTTTTGAAATCTCTAGCTTCCTATGTTTTGGCAAAGTGATGCACCACCCCCCATGCATACTTTGAATCAGTGTAAATTGTTACTCGTTTTCCTGCCATCAGCTTACATGCTCTTATTAACGCTACTAATTCAGCAGCTTGCGTTGAATTATAGTCTAAGGCATAAGCCTCTATTATTTTCCAAGTTTCTGACACCATAGCATACCCACAAAAGTAGACACCATCAAAAGGTTTTGAGCATGATCCATCAACATATACACTATATTGCCAAAAGTATTCGCTCACCTGCGTTGACATATGAACTTAAGTGACATCCCATTCCTAATCCGTAGGGTTAAATATGACGTCGGTCCACCCTTTGCAGCTATAACAGCTTCAGCTCTTCTGGGAAGGCTGTCCACAAGGTTTAGGAGTGTGTTTATGGGAATTTTTGACCATTCTTCCAGAAGCGCATTTGTGAGGTCACACACTGATGTTGGATGAGAAGGCCTGGCTCTCAGTCTCTGCTCTAATTCATCCCAAAGGTGTTCTGTCGGGTTGAGGTCAGGACTCTGTGCAGGCCAGTCAAGTTCATCCACAACAGACTCTGTCATCCATGTCTTTATGGACCTTGCTTTGCGCACTGGTGTACAGTCATGTTGGAAGAGGAACGGGCCAGCTCCAAACTGTTCCCACAAAGTTGGGAGCATGGAATTGTCCAAAATGTCTTGGTATGCTGAAGCATTCAAAGTTCCTTTCACTGGAACTAAGGGGCCAAGCCCAGCTCCTGAAAAACAACCCCACACCATAATCCCTCCTCCACCAAACTTTACACTTGGCACAATGCAGTCAGACAAGTACCATTCTCCTGGCAACCGCCAAACCCAGACTTGTCCATCAGATTTCCAGATGGAGAAGCGCGATTGGTCACTCCACAGAATGCGTCTCCACTGCTCTAGTGTCCAGTTGCGGCGTGCTTTACACCACTGCATCCAACACTTTGCATTGCACTTGGTGATGTATGGCTTGGATGCAGCTGCTCGGCAATGGAAACCCATTCCATGAAGCTCTCTGCGCACTGTTCTTGAGCTAATCTGAAGGCCACATGAAGTTTGGAGGTCTGTAGCGATTGACTCTGCAGAAATTTGCCGACCTCTTCGCACTATAAGCCTCAGCATCCGCTGACCCCGCTCCGTCAGTTTACGTGGCCTACCACTTCGTGGCTGAGTTACTGTCATTCCCAAACGCTTCCATGTTCTTATAATACAGCTGACAGTTGACTGTGGAATATTTAGGAGCGAGGAAATTTCAAGACTAGACTTGTTGCAAGTGGCATCCTATCACAGTTCCACGCTGGAATTCACTGAGCTCCTGAGAGCAACCCATTCTTTCAGAAATGTTTGTAAAAACAGTCTGCATGCCTAGGTGCTTGATTTTATACACCTGTGGCCATGGAAGTGATTGGAACACCTGATTCCGATTATTTGGATGGGTGAGTGAATACTTTTGGCAATATAGTGTATGTGCTCCCCCATACGCCACCCCCCCTCCCGGGGGCGAATCGGCCCTGGAAGAACATGAGGAAGTCAATTCAATGATACAATCCTGACTTTCATTACTATCTATCATATTGGCCATACCCAGAACCCCTAATACAGCAGCATTAATGGATGATGTTGGCTGAATGGTAAGATTTTTTGTGACCAGCAGAATTGCCTCATAGCCTGAGCATCATTGCGCTGTCATGTGTTGTGTCTGCATGTTATGTAGGATTGCTCCTACCTGATGTGAAGTATATACGATCATTGCATGTGACAGGACAATCTTCTCAGCCATCTGCACAACTATAGCAGCTGCCGACACAGCATGAAGGCATGCTGGCATACCTGCAGCTACATTATCCAATCTTTTAGACAGGTAAGCTACAGGTCTGTAGGTGGAACCATGCTGTTGGACATGCAAATGGAATTCTCTCCAAAAATCAGGCAGTCCCAATGCTGGGGCCGTGGTGATAGCCTTCTTCAACGCAGTGAAATGCATTTTAGTTGGAGCCTTGTGATCGATTAGACTTCTCAAATGCTTGTCATGTATCGCACAGTCAGGTATCCAGGATATGCAATAATTCATAAGTCCCAGGAAGCTTTGAAGCTGCTGCACAGTTTGTGGAGACTTAATTTTCCTGATCATCTGGACCCTGTCTGTAGAGATCGCTTGCAGACCTGGCATTATTATGTGTACCAGGTATGTCACCTTGGGCTGGACCCACTGGTGCTTTTCTTTCAAGGCTTTAGACCCTGCCTGTGCAAGGACATTGCAGACGATGATGGAGGCTTTTTCACAGTCCTCCCGCATTTCAGAGGAAATGGTAAAGTCATCCGCGTATTGGAGGACATAGACTGTGAAAGGCAGGTCAGTCATTTTGGCTAGTGTCCTTTGAACAGCCGCCCAGAAGACTGTGGGGGAGTCCACATTGCCCTGTGCAAGGCGTGTCCATATATATTGCGCATTTTGGAAAGTGAAGGGTAAGATCGGCTGTGTTTCTGGATGCACAAATACAGAGAAGGAAGCTGCACACAAATCAAAGACTGTAAAATACTTATGCGTACATGGTATAGAACTGATAACAATTGGTACATCAGGCACAATTGGTGCTAATGGCATTATCAATTTGTTTATGGCCCTCAAATCTTGAGTCAGACACCATGTTTTTCCATCAGCTTTTACCACCGGGTTAATGGGCGTGTTGTATGGCGAATGAGTCGGCACAAGGACACCCTGCTGGACAGAATTGTCAATCAACAGTTTAATGCCAAGTTTCTTGTCTTTGGACAAAGGTTATTGTTTAATGTAGACTGGCTGTTTAGTTTTAGGCTTTGCTTTATAAGGTTCCATATCAATAAAACCTGTTTCATCTTTATACTGTGACCATAATGATGGATTAACCATAGTCTCTACCATTGGTTGTATGTCAGACTTGAATTCAGTTGGTCGTGGTTCACTGGGTTCTTCCCATGTAGGCAAAGGATTTATTGAGGCCTGTAAGCTAGATAGGAAAGAAAACACAACCTGATTATCAGTAAATATAATATACATATTCGATTTGTGCATTATATCTCTTCCCAGTAAATTTAGTGGAGCTCCTGGTATGATTGTGAATTTATGAAAAAATTGCTTGCATCAAGGAGCTCTTACTTCCAGAGGGGGCGTTACAGGACATGCAATGTCAGTTCCTGAAATTCCCACAGAGTTAACTATTTGATTAGAAATGGGACCCTCATAATGTGCAGAGGTCATAGATAATATATATGCCCCTGTATCAAAAAAGTAAAGTTTGAGGTTGACCATGCACCATTAATGTAAAATATGGTAGATCTTCCCCGTGATTTGAAAATGTAAGGGTCATCATCGACAAATTGGAATTGACATCACTCTGTAGGCATCCCTATTGTTGTTTATTATGCCATGTAGCTGGATATTGAGCTGGTGGTGTACCTCTCTGCTGTGGCTGTCTCATCTGAAACTTCCTCTTTATCTTATCTTTTTCTATTTCACCTCCCTGTGACCTACAGAAGCATTGGATGTGGCCCAAACGACCACAACGGTAGCATATTGTTCTTGGCTTTCTTGGTTGAGCCAAGTGTGGTTTCACTTCTGCCTTTTTGGTCATGTTGGTTCCCTTTCGATTTCTGGCCTGTAAACATCACAGCCTCAGTTTTAACCGCAAAGCCTCCAGAGGAGTCTGGTTCCCTAACTCGCGTCCCTAAAGCATGTCCATGTCGAATAAATTTGTAGTTGTGATTCTGATTAGTTGGGCTTGTCTGCATTGCATGTTATTCAGGAATGTATTAATAAACAAAGCCCTCATTTCAGCATTCATTGGGAGTTTAGACTCCTCTACCCAGGCTTTTTTAAAATCAGAAATCAGAAGCCGATTCTTTAGGTTTCTGCTTTGTATTTGCAGCGAATGATAGATCTTGCCTATTCCCCATACGTTTATCTAGGAAAACTCTCAGTTCTTTAAAAAAGGTGGTATGGTTTTCAGACTTCTCCCAGAAAAAACTCGTGAGGATTAGTGGCCGTAGTTGTGCCTGATATCTTATCATTCTTGTAGCTTAATGTTGGACATTGTAATGCCAGACTCTACCTGGATCTATCACGCTTCTCAAGAGTCCCGTTACAGACATTCAGTAATCAGCATTGGTACAGTAACATCTCCTTCTAGTGTTCTCGCCAGAACCCCCCTGTAATCTGCACCAGTAAAGTGAGCATATTTTGTATGTGTTTGCAGAATAGTCACAAATGTGCTGGGGTTCTGAGGAGAAGGCAAACCTTTGCATATTGCTTCCATATCTGCCATTTTTATAGGTTTAATGGCTATGCCGTTACCAGATCTTAGCCATACCATTGCACTGTTGGACTTCTCATTAGACAATTCCATTTTATTGCTGACTTTAGCAGATTTTGCAATATCTGAGTTCATCTGTGTCATTTTAAATTTAGGGCACAGGTGGTGCGGTAGGTTCAGGCATGCAGTAGTAGTTTGTAGTTTGTTAAAACTTCTTAGAGCATTTGTTCAGCCAAAATTAAAATTTTGTCATCATTTACTATTGTAATGATTAATCCAACTGAAGGTATGTGATGAACCCAAGTGCAGTTTTATTGTAGCAAACGTGAAATCCAAACACACAATAATCCAACAAAGACTTGACTTAACCCCCTGGGGTCTGAGGGTGTTTTGGGGTCCTGGAGAAGTTTTGACATGCCCTGACATTTTTTCAGTATCTTAAAAACATATTCATGGCTAAAGTCTGGTTACACTGTAATCAGCACAAACTGGGCTACAATAATATGTAAGCGACATGAATGTACATGTTTGTGTTTCTGAGAAAACAACGTTTATGCGTGGTTAGTGAAAAACTAAATGTTTTAAGTCACTGAAATAAGGCCATGAAACACATATAGAACATTTGTTCACAAGACTTTTGAGAACTGGGTGTGGTAGGCTAGAGTTTTTTCTACAAAATGATGTGAAAATCATCTCGTTCACTCATTCAGAGAAAACAATATATTGATGTAAAATTTCTAAGACATGTTTTGTGATCGAAAGGGAATATGTGAAGGAGTGGCAATGACCCATGAATATTTAACAATTCACACCTGAGAGACAAGGAGCCCTCCCTAATGGCCCATCAATGAGACTGTGACTGTCAGGTAAGAAACAATGAGAGATTCAAAGAATGGAGTTTTAGATTATTTGTATTTTATTTACAACACAGTATCATCAAAATATACATAATGAAGGTCAAATACACATTATTGAGCACCCTGATCTAACCACAGAGATGTGAACAGACTTTCTGTAGTTTCTGAAAACTGTTTTCTGAATTCTGTTAAACAAGTGAAAAAAGTAAATCATACCTGATATCTCTAAACTCATAATCAGTAGTCAAGGAACTTTTTTTTACACTAGAATAGGTGTAGTTGAACATCTGATGTTAGTACAGCGCTCTCAGTTTGAAAGACAGCAGGATTCATCTGTTGTCCAGGTATCAGATCACTAAAAAACAAACAACATAAGAAAAACATCTGTGAGCATGTTAATATCAGGAGCATCTGTAAAATATATATAATGTATATATAGTGTATGAATTTGTAGCAGACTCGCGCATTTGTACTAACATAAAAAGGACATTTTATATCAAGAGGGCAAGGGAAGCAAAACTAAATAAAAGACATGAAAACAAAAACATGAACAAAACCCAAACCCCACGTTACATGTCCCCCCCTCTAAGGGCGGCTCCAGATGCCTGAACAAAACTCAAACCCCAAAGTCCAGGAGGGTGGAGCTGAGACAAAGCAGGGGGCGGGTCGGAGGGCCAGGTCCATGCAGTGGAACTGGACCTGTATCGTGAAGCAGTGGAGGACCTTGGCCGTGAAGCAGTGGCAGGCTTGGAACATAGAGCCATGGCGGGGCAGGCAGAGCAGGAAGCCATGGCGGGGCAGGCAAAGCAGGCAGCCATGGCGGGGCAGGCAGAGCAGGGAGCCATGAGGTCAGTAGAGCTGACAGGAGTACCACCAGGATCCACCAAAGTGGATTAGGCAGGACTGGAACAGGAAGCACAGCGAGTTCAAGAACGGCCTCCATGGCCGTGACAGGAGAGGCAGTGAGTTCATGGATGGCTGCTACCCCCTTGGGAGGTCCTGCAGCCAAAGCTGCCACCTCTAGGGGTTCTGTAGTAGACGCCGCCTCCTTAGGAAATTCCGCAGCTAGAGCCGCCACCTCAGGAGGCATTGGCGCAAACTCGTGGACAGACGAGGCCTCTGGTGCAAACTCGTGGACAGACGAGGCCTCTGGTGCAGACTGGTGGACAGACGAGGCCCTTGGAGCAGACTAGTGGACAGACGAGGCCTCTGGAACAGACTTGTGGACAGACGAGGCCTCTGGAGTGCAGTGTGCACCCCACACACTCAGGATGGCTAACACCATTACGGGCAGTGCAGCAGAGGGTGGCAGGACCTCTGAGATGTCTGAGCTTAAGAGCGCTGATGTCACTGGGATGCCTGCAGCCCGCACTGACATCAGTGGTAGGTCCATCACACTGGCAAACAGTCCATTTAGTCTTGGCCCAAGCTCTGCATCAGCAGACTCACATAGATGGATTTTCTAAAAATCTCTGTTCGTGTTCCACAGAAGAATGAAAGTCATGTACATCCGGGATGGCATGAGGGTAAGTAAGTGATGAGAGAATTTTGCATTTTTGAGTGAGCAATATTGATGGGCAAATTAAGCCTAGTGAAGGACTAAGACGGAAAAAGATCTTTCGGGAAAAGATTCAAAGCTTTGAGAGTGTCAAAAACAGCTCTATCTGTTGGTTAGTAAAAGATAAAGCAGCCAAAGGTTTATGAAAGAAGCTCTGTCGTAAGCAGTATCACCACACATTCCATAGATCGACTCATGTTACGTGCACATGATCAAATAATTAAGTTGGCTTGGGAAAGCCAACTTACTGAAATCCTATTTAAACTTATTAAGTTGGCTTGGGAAAGCCAACTTACTGAAATCCTATTTAAACTTATTATTAAGTTGGCTTGGGAAAGCCAACTTACTGAAATCCTATTTAAACTTATTAAGTTGGCTTGAGAAAGCCAACTTACTGATATGCTACTTAAACTTAAAGTTATTAAGTTGGCTTGAGAAAGCCAACTTACTGATATGCTATTTAAACTTCCAGTTATTATTAAGTTGGCTTGAGAAAGCCAACTTACTGAAATGCTATTTAAACTTCCAGTTATTAAGTTGGCTTGAGAAAGCCAACTTACTGATATGCTATTTAAACTTATTATTATTATTATTATTCTTCTTACTAAAACCGTTGACTGCTACTCCTCCTAGAGCTTTAACTCTACAAACTCTAAACTCAGCCCAGATCTTCAGACTGATCTGAAGTTAGTTGCTATATATTTTCTAACTGATCGGACTTACGATTTTCCTAAAAATGCCGATTAAAACTGGGAAAAATCCCATAGACTTACATTGACGGAATGTTCAAATGAGCCAACACTTTTCAAATTTCAACTGTCAAAATCCCCAGAATCCTTTGAGCCTCAATCAAACTTCCCTTCTATGTTTCTAATTTCTAATCCATTTAAACTCATTCAAACTCTATCTATCTATCTATCTATCTTGAAACATGCTAACGACATGCTAATCATGCTCTATCTATCTATACATGCTAGTCATGCTAAAAAACATGCTAGCGATATGCTAGTCATGTACAGAAACATGCTAGTGACATGCTAATCATGCTAGAAACATGCTAGTGACATGCTAATCAGCTAGAAACATGCTAGGAGGAAAAAAAAAAAATAAAAATAATAATAATAATAAAAAAAAATCATTATAACAATTTAACTTGAACAGTGTAACAAAATAAAACATGTGAACATTTCATACCACAGTATTTAAGATGTAAACACGCACATACTGAGGATCACTGTGGTAGACAGTAGGGAAACACAATGAGGTCAGACATAATACACATATTATACACATATTATACACATTCACCTGCTGTCTCTCAGGCTGTGGCACATCCACACATATCTTGCAGCCAGTGCTGCTGTCTGTCCCTCTCCTAAAATTATCTTTATTTGTTCTTCTTCAGTCATGTCTCTAAAATGTGTTATGATGTTTGTAAATTTATTTATATATAGGTCTCTTATTGATATGAATTTGTGGCAGTGAAGGAGGAAGTGCACCTCTGTTTCAATCTCTCCTGTCTTGCAGTGAGCACACACTCTTTCCTCTCTGGGTAACCAGCTCTTTTTGTGTCTGCCAGTTTCAATGGCTAGACTGTGTTCACTGAGCCTGTACTTGGTCAGGATTTGTCTCTGCTTAGTGTCTCTGATACTTTTGAGGTATCCTTCCAATTCATAATTTGATTTTATAGTTCGATATAGTTGTAATTTACTTTGTGTTTTAGTTTCTTGATCCCAATGTTCCAGATATATATTTTTAGATTGTTTGATAATTTGATTTATTTTGATGTTTGAGTGAGAAGCAGTGCTGGCCTGAAACTGGTTAAAGTTAGTAGAGTTAGTCAGGTTAGTAAGTCGCAGAACCAGCTGACTTAGGGGACTTTTTTCGGGGTTCAGTTCTTGGGTTTGTAGCGCTTTAAAATGTAGCGATTCTGTGGGACTTGATTTTAGATGCATCCAGAATTTGAGGGATCTTTTTTGTATATTAATGATCAATGGGAATCGGCCTAATTCTGCCCTACATGCGTTGTTGGGTGTTCTCCTTTGTAATTTTAAAATCATTTTGCAGAATTCTGTGTGTAGGGCTTCTGTTGGATGTCTGTCCCATCTAGTGTAGCTCTGATCACTGAGTGGACCCCATACCTCACTTCCATACAGCGCTATGGGCTGAATTACACTATTGAAAATTTTACACCAAATTGGAATTGGTATTTCAATATTTTGGAATTTTTTCTTAATGGCATATAGAGCTCTTCGAGCTTTATCTTTAAGAGCATTCACTGCCATACTGAAACTCCCAGATGCAGTGATAATCAGGCCAAGGTAAGTGTACTGCATCATGTGTTCTAGGGCGGTGCTGCCTAGATGGAACTGGTGTCTGTGTTCCTGACATCTGGGCTTTTTCTGAAAGACCATAATGTTGGTCTTTTTGAGGTTTACTGCCAGGGCCCAGTTCTGACAGTAGTTCTCCAGAAGGTCTAGGTGTTGCTGCAATCCCTGTGGGGTGGATGACAGCAGCACCAGATCATCTGCGTACAGTAAAAACTTTATGCTTTTGTCTTGCAGAGTGAGTCCAGGGGCTGTAGACTGTTCCAACTGCACCGCTAATTCATTAATGTAAATGTTGAACAGTGTTGGACTCAGGCTACATCCCTGCCGCACTCCTCTTTTCTGGGTGAAGAATTCTGTGTGTTTATTGCCAATTCGTATTGCACATTTGTTGTTTGAGTACATTGATTTAATAACGTCATAAACTTTACCCCCTACACCGCTTTGTAAAAGTTTGTAATATAATCCGTCATGCCAAATAGAATCAAATGCTTTTTTGAAATCGACAAAGCATGCAAATATTTTTCCATGTTTGGTCTGTTTTACGTGTTTATTGATTAGGGTGTGTAGGGTGTAAATGTGGTCAGTAGTTCTGTAATTTGGAAGAAAGCCAATCTGACTAGGGCTCAGGACACCGTGTTTGTTAAGGAAGTTCACTATTCTATTGTTTAAAATACTGCTAAATAACTTCCCCAGATTACTGCTCACACAAATGCCTCTGAAATTATTAGGGTCTAATTTATCTCCACTCTTGTGAATTGGGGTAATAAGTCCTTGGCTCCAGATGTCAGGAAAACAGCCTGAACTAAGTACAAGGTTGAATAATTTGAGCACAGCTGTCTGAAGCTGAGGTGTGCTGTGTTTCAGCATTTCACCTAGAATGCTGTCAGGACCACAAGATTTTTTACATTTTTGGGTTTTAAGTTTTTTTGTCAATTCTTCATGTGTAATTGGGAAATCGAGTGGGTTTTGATTATTTTTAATTGTGTTTTCATATATTTGTAGATTTTGTTTGATCTGATCATAATTGTTATTGAGTTGTTTTGAAGGGATGTCTTTATATAAATTTTCAAAATGTTTCATCCAAATATTTCCATCTTGTATTGGTAAATCTTGTGGTTTTGTTGTGTTCAGATTATTCCACATATCCCAGAACTGATTATGATTTATTGAATGTTCAATTTCTTGTAGACTTTTTGTCAGATGGTGTTTCTTTTTTGTTCTGATTGTGTCTTTGTATTGTTTTAATTTTGAACAGTATTCAGTTCTTACGTTAGCATTGTTTGGTTCTTTATGTTTCAGATTTGATAATTTTCTAAGTTGTTTTCTTAATGTTTTGCAGTCTGAGTCAAACCATTTTTCATCTTTTGGTGTTTTTTTACTATATTTTTTGCCTTTCTTTTTCAACTCAATTTTACATGCTGCTTTGTTAAATATGTAATTTATTTCATTTATAGCTAAATTAACATCATCTTTAGTTGTTTCAAATTTTTTGTTAATAAATGTAGTGATTTGATTTGTTAGTTCATCAGAATTGAGGGCTTGAACAAATTTGTCTGTGCTGTCTGGGGCCCATTTGTATGCTGTCTGGATTTGATACATTTTACAGGTTTTGAGTATGTTTTGTGTTAGTGTGTGGTGTGTTTTAATATAAATGTTAATTTGGTTATGGTCAGAAAGCGGAGTTTGTTGTAGGACAGTGAATGCACTGAAGGAGGAGGGGTCCATGTCAGTGATGGCATAGTCCACTACACTAGCTCCAAGACCTGAACAACATGTGAACCTCCCTAAAGAGTCCCCTCTAATCCTGCCATTAAGTAGGTACAGGCTTGAGGCTCGACAGAGCTGCACTAATTCTGTACCATTTTTATTTACAGTTTGGTCAAGATTGTTTCTTGGTGGGAGGATTTTTGTGAAACTCAAGGGGTTTTGGCCAAAGACATGTTCATTGCCCTTTGGATCTATGTTATCAGATTCAGATCCAGTTCTTGCATTAAAGTCTCCACACAGCAGCACGCTTCCCTGGGCCTGGAAACGACTGATCTCTGTGTGGATATTGTTCAGATATTCCTCATCATGGTAAGGGGATTCTGTTGGATGAATGTAAATTGCACAGAGATATGTGTCAGTGGTTGAAATGCCAATTTGTTTGTTTAGTTTTAACCAGCAATGAAATTTACCAAGTGTAATAATAGAAATGTGTTTGGCCAGATCTTCCTTATACCACAATAAAATTCCTCCTGAGTCTCGTCCACGATGGGCTGTACTTAATTTAACTGAGGGCACAATTACTTCGTAGAAGCCTGAGGGACAGTAGGTAAGCGCATCCTTTCGACACCAGGTTTCAGTGAGAATGATGATGTCAGCGTCTTTGTTATTTTTCAGAAAAACTGGGTCTGTGCTTTTAGAACCAAAAGTCGAAGAATGAAGACCCTGAATATTCCAACAACTTATATGAAATGAACGCATTAGTATATTAGTATTGTTAAAGATAAACCTATTTGGTAAGACAGAGAGAAAATAACCAGTGAGAATATATATGGTAAACAGTTAACATTAGTACACTTTTTTTAATTAATTAACTTATTTTATTTCCCCCCCTTAGTGCACTATGTTTGTGGATGTTGTCCTTATCTGTTCAGGAGCTGGTTGCACAGTGTATCTATCTATCTATCTATCTTTCATCTATCTGTCATCTAACCATTACTATCTATCTATCTATCTATCTGTCTATCTATCTATCTTACACTAACCATTACTATCCATTCATCCATCTATAATTGCCCTATCTATCTATCTATCTATGTGTGTCATCTAACCATTACTATCTATCTATCTATCTATCAATCATCTAATCCATTACTTTATCTATCTATATGTCTACTATCTATATACCCCATCTATCTATCTATATATTCATCTGTCTGTCTGTTCATTCATCTATCTGTCTATCTATATCTATCTATCTATCTATCTAGTTAGCTACTCCTTATCTATCTATCATCTATATAATTCCCATTCATCTATCTATCTATCTATCTATCATCTAATCCATTACTATCTATCTATCTATCTATCTATCTATCTATATCTATCTGTCATCTAACCATTACTATCTATCTATCTTCTCCTCCATCTATCTATCTATTCATGTGTCATCTAACCATTACTATCTATCTATCTATCTATCTATCATCTAACCATTACCATTCATCTATCTATCTATCTATCTGTCATCTAACCATTACTATCCATCTATCTATCTATCTATCTATCTATCTATCTATCTATCTGGTTCCATTCATCTATGTGTCATCTTAACCATTACTATCTATCTATCTATCTATCTATCTGTCATCTAACCATTACTATCTATCTATCTATCTATCTATCTATCTATCTATCTGTCTATCATCTAACCATTACTATTTATCTATCTATCTATCTATCTATCTATCTAGCTAGCTAGCTAGCTAGCTAGCTAGCTAGCTAGCTAGCTAGCACCCTAGTAACCCAAACCCACACAGACATATCTTCAAATCTGAATGTCATAGAGACATGGGGGTTGCTTTATATCATTCATACTGGCAAGCAGCCTTTAGTGTGTCATCATTGGCAGCTTTCAAGCCACTCCCTAGCAACCAAACAGAGTACCTTAGCAACCATTTAGCAAGTCCTATATCTCTACATCAGAACATCATAGAGACATGGGACTTGGTTCTTTTGACTCATGCTAGCAAATAGGAATCCTTAAGAGGCTAGTCATGCTAGCAGTGAATACCTACATGCTAAAAGTGATTAGCTAAGTGCTAAATCAGGTTAAGAACATGCTAAGAACTCTACAACACTCCATAGTAATGAGCTGTGACAACTAGTAATGGCCTAGCAACCACCCTAGCAACCACCCCAGTTACTCTAGCAACCGCATAGCAACACCCTAGCAACCACCCTGGACACCCTAGCAACGGCATAGCAACACCTTAGCAACCACCTAAGTAAATTTTAGCAACCGCCTAGCAACCACCCCCGAAAATTCTAGCAACCACCCCAGCTACCCTAAAGTAACGATAGCAAATACCCTAGGCAACCAATCTCAGTTACCCTAGCAACTGCATAGCAACACCCTTAGCAACCAATTCTGATACCCTAGCAACGTGCATAGCAACACCTTAGCAACCACCTCTGGGTACCTTAGCAACCGGCCTGAAACCACCCTGAGTACCCTAGCAACCACCCCAGTTACCCTAGCAAACTGCGATAGCAACACCCTAGCAACCACCCCAGCTACCCAACTGTATAGGCAACAATCTCTAGCAACCACCCTGATACCCTAGCAACGGCATAGCAACACCCAAGAATCAAATTCTGGGTACCCTAGCAACTGCATTGCAGCAACACCTCTAGCAAACTACACCCAGTTACCCTAGCAACCGTGAAGCAACACCCTAGCAACCACCTGGATAATTCTAGCAACCGTGACAGTAAACACACTAGCAACCACCAAGCATCTCTAGCAACCACATAGCAACACCTTATAAACTACCTGGGTACCCTAGCAACCGTGATAGCAACACCCTAGCAACCACTCTGGATACCTTGGCAACGGCATAGCAACACCTTAGCAACTAGCTCAAGTACCTTAGCAACCATATATAAACACCCTAGCAGTCACCCCTAGTACCATAGCAACCTCTTGGCAATGAACTCGGGTACCCTTAGCAACTATATAGCAACACCCCTTGCAACCATTATGTATCACACTGAGCTTTTTAGATACAGATTTTAATAGAAAAAAATAAATACTGAAATACACACAAAATGAATATGCTCATTGTATGTTAAGTACATTTATTTTTGTAACAATGTGATTTTGATTTTTTTTATTTCACTCCTATATCAGGTTGTGTGCAAAACATTCCATATCAAATACATTGATAGAGAACATACATTTATGTCTGATAGTTTTTATTATTTAATGTATAATCTGGCATGCGATGGCCACACATTATTTGTTATAAAATGATCAAGAAAGACAAACTCAAGCAATTACGCTTAAAATATAATTTTATTCAGTTTATACTCATTTGGATCGCACTTAGTCTGGAACCTCACCCTTAAGCATGACAAACTGGAGTAAAAAGCTCCAGAATGACTTACTCTTGGGATCACTGGAACACACAAGCCTTTCCACCACATCAAGGTGGCGATCCTTGGAAAGGACATTCACTCTCCATTCATTCTTTACCTAACACATACATACATACATACATATATACATTATACATACATACATAAATACACACCTTCCCTATATAACACATTCACACTCACAGGCACACAATAAGTAGACCCAAAATGTAACAAGTTTAATCACATACACTGAATTTATTTGCGTTTGTATTAGCATTAGTATTTCTCAAAACTATAAACTAAAGTTACAGAAGTGTTGTATGAGAGATCTATGCCTTTTTTATAAGTGATGTATCTATTCTAAAACACAATACACAGGATCATGATAGCTGTAATATGTCTGTAGTACTCCTGCTCTGACGTTTGATTGTGTGCCGCTTATGAACACAGGATCCAGAAGAGTGTTGTTTTCTGTTGTACCAGTGCTGATTAGCTGTGTGTATCCTTTATCTTCAAACAAATTGAGAATAGGTTTGTTGCGATGAGACAGCTGATCTTCATTAAAGTCTCCACACACTATAACAGGCTTGAAATCTATGATCTCCAGAGATGTCAAGAGGGCATTCAGGTTTGCCAAAAACTCTGCTAAATTGTAACTGGGTGGTCTGTAGATCACTGCAATAAGTGCTTGTTTGGGGGCTTCTATCTTCAAAACCAAATATTCCAGGTCAGTAACATTCTGTATGTACATCACAGGAGAAACTTGAAAGCTGTTCTTCACATAAATGGCCACTCCACCACCATTCTTGTTTGCCAGATGCACATAGTTTGTGTAGGATGCATGTCTGTTGCGTTTGTACATGGTGTATCCATCCAGATGTAGATATGCAGGAACAGCTGAGCCAGACAGGTGTGTTTCAGTGAGACACAAAACATCAGCCAATAGAAGTTCATGGTTGCATTTTAAATCCTCCATATGACACTCCAGTCCCTCTGTGTTATGATGAATGATTTTAAGAGCTGAACTCATTTTTGGATCCTGTACAATGTGAAGGATGGGTTGGACATTGTGAAAATCTGCTTTTGGCATGTTCTCCAAGGAGGCACTTATTTCTGGATCACAGAAAATTTTCTTTTCATCAAAGTCAGTAATGTGAAGTCCACTGAGTGATGTTGTTCTGCTGAGTGCAACATATGCCATGCCTGGTTCAAATATGTGCTTCAGAGATACGACAGCACGATCTGTTGTCATTCCTTGGACTTTATGGATGGTGCATGCAAAAGCAAGCTTCATGGGAAATTGCCTTCGAACTGTTCCTTTTTTTTTTAATGGTTCCTCTGACCTCTCAATATAGACAATATTGTCATCTCCATCCGGTGCTTTGTTACGATGTTTCTGTCCAGCAGTCACATTATCTAGATGAAGACCAATTAACTGAACAACAGGAACACCACCTTGAGTTTGAGCTGTTATTTTTGCCACCTGACCAAAGGTACCATTAACTAGACCGTCTTCTACATCAATATTTCTAGTAAGCATCACTCGTGGACCAATAGCAATCTGCAGTGTGTCAATAAGGTCACGTTTGTCTCCTTTAAATGGTGCAGCTTGCCTTTTCATTTCACCTGTTCGTGGATCTTTTTTGTAATCATGCGCATCAATGTTAATAATATCTGAAAAGCGTGAGGATATGGCTTCAGTGTTGTGATTGTCTACCTCTTTATTGGTTGCATAGATGTGTAATGCATTAACAGGACACTCTTCAGGGGAGGATCTTATGACAGCTTCTAACATGCACTTGTCTGCATCAGTCAGTTTCTCATGCTTCTGTTTCACCCTCAGACGGTTGAGCAGCTCAGCATATGTGAGATCATCTCTCTGCCTCATGATCTGTGTCAGTGTTACCATTTGAAAATTATCTTTCCAGAAGTCCAGCACATGGTCCTCGTACACACAGAGTGGTTTTGCTCTTCCTAGCGGTGGCAGCTGAAAAAAATCACCAACAGCGAGTATGGACAATCCACCAAAAGGTTTCTGGTTTCCTTTAATCTGTTGCAGTCTCCAGTTCACATAGGCAAACAACTGTTTTGACACCATTGAGATTTCATCAATAATTAAAATGTGTGCATTAGAAAGGTCTGCCCTCATTTCATCCAAGCTGTTTCCCAGGCCTTGGTTTGGAGGCTTCAAGCTTCTTGGGAGCTTCAAAAGACAGTGCAGTGTTTTACCTGAAATATTAAAGGCTGCAGTGCCTGTGAATGCAGTTAAAAGAACAGTAGGCTGTGAAATGTCAGTACGCTCTCGCATGCATGGAAGCCTACGCAGGATTTTGGATGCTTCTGCATAAATAGATTTAATAACATGTGATTTACCAACTCCGGCTCCTCCATTCAAAAAATACAGAAACGGTTGTGGGCCTTCACCAGAAACACATCTTTTGCACCAGTCTCGCACAGCATAAAATACGGAAGCTTGTGTTTGATTCAAGCTCTGATACATTTTGCGAATCTGTGCATGATTTAGCTGGGCAGTTTCCATGAGTGGCATAGCTGTGTTACTGACAGAGGTAGATGCTGTGTATTCAGGAATGTCTTCTTGCTCATTCACTTCATTAGGATCAGTGGGTTCGCGTTCCATAAGGCTTTCCAATCTGATCAGTTCATTTGCCGGTGCCAGTGTAGTCCATGCATCTTCAACTGGACCATTCTTTTCAAAATCTTCAATTGCCTGTTCTATAGCCTCATTGTGTTTTTCGTATTTGTCACGGTTTGCATTTACAATATTGAACACACGCTGCAGTTCATCAGTGCCTGGTAGTTTTACTGAAGCAAATGCATAAAATGATTCATATGTCTGGAATCTTGTGGACTTAAGCTGTTCTTCTCTGCGATATGGTAGATAAAGTTTTAGAAGAGTTCCATAGAATTTTTCCGGGTTTTTCTGCTGTGAAAACCGAGCAAATCTAATAACAGCAGGCTTTCCCCTTGTTCTTTTCTGTATGTGTCCCATGTTTTGTTGGAGTGGCAAAATATGTTTACCCTTTTTCTGTTTCCCATAAACAATGCGATATTCACTTGCAAATTCAGCCATGCACATGTTCTCAAATTCAGGTCGGTTTGGTCTGGCCTTGTACTTGTCTGGCAATCCTGTCATCCACACATTCTCTACGTCATCATCCATAGTCTGCAAGTACTTTATTGGTAAACTCATCTTTACAGCGTTGTCATCAGTAGGTATGAAAATGACAGAACGTGATGATGATTTCAGTTTCAGACTGCATGTGCGAGCAACTGCCTCTTGAGCGCTGACCTCTCTGTTTTTTGAATAGGCATTCATGACCTGCTTCATGCACTCACGGTCTGACAGGTTATCATGGCTTGAGTCTTTTATCACTCTCTTCAGGTAATCACTCATCTCATGTTCAGCTTTTGAAATGTATGAAAGCATGTACATGATACAGCTGTAAGGATTCAGAATGAACTGTATGTCCATGTTTGCATTCCAAGCTCTTAATAACATTGGATTGTAGCCATTAACCCAGCAGTCCTGTGGTCGTCTCTCCATAACTATCAAACTTGATGTAGACAGAGCCTCAATATGTTTCTCATACTCTTCATAAGTTATGTTTACTTGATTAAGTAACTGTGTAATGGTTTCAAAATTGTGATTTGAGTCATTCAGTAGATCCCACACCTTCTGAAGCTGTTCTTTTGCAACACTGGCATAATCTCTTTCCTCTGTTCGATTCTCTTCATCATACTGATCTACAGGAGGAGGCCTGGGGCGGGTTATCGTGGTTCTATTAATGGGTGGTTTAGGAAATCCAAATCTGCAGTGCTTTTTGTTCTTTCTACAGGATTTGGAGTGATTACGACTGTGCATCTGCACTTCACTTACTATTCTGTGCAGTTCTGGGTCTTTGTTTCGATCTGGTAATTTGCATGAGATGTATTTATCAATGAAATCACAAACATCCTGATCTTTATCTTTTTCAAACTCTGGAGCATCTTTCACCCAAAATAAGCAGTGAATGTGCGGAGAGCCACGTAACTGGAATTCTACTCTGTAAAAAAAGTCAATTACCTCACCGATAGGCCGAGCAGGTGACATGATCAAATCTCTCATTAGAGCTTCGACACGTTTTTCAAACATCCGCATGGCTGTGACTGGGTTGCTTCTCAGGATTTCACATTTTTCAGACCAGTCTAATTCAGAAAAGTTTACACTTTCACCTTGTTGTGCTTTAATAGCATTTATCACTTCAGGCCATCTCATCTCAGCAGCACTAAATGTACAAAAAAACGTGGGAGTGCCCAGCTGTCTTAGCATAGCAAACAAATCACGCAGAGTTTTCTCCCAGTATGCTGGAGTCCCTCTTAATGGCTGCATGAAACGTGTTGCCTCCTTATTATTCACAAGCTTTTCTAACTCCTGTTTGTCCTGCAGCAGTGAACAGTTTATTCTGCGTCCATCACGGGTCATTGGTTTTGCTTTCCTCAGTTGGATAGACATACTAGATGTGGCCATGTGCATTTCAGTTACAAACTGCGCAAAGAAGATGTAGCTTGTGTCTCTTGCACAACGATTGTCAATAGAGAATAGCCTCGTGTTAAAGTACCTGCTGGGGGAAACATGTTTTGCTCTGTTGGGCTCATCAAAGGTATTTTTGCCGTCAGGGAATTGCACTGGGAAAGCAAGAGATTCCAAATTAGGAACTTTAAAAATGCTTACAGGACTGTTTTTCGCTGCTGGGGCAATGCAAAATATCCCATCATCATAAGACAACAGCTGCTGACCAAGATCTGGGGGCTGAAGACATGTATCTAAAGCAAGGCCTCTTGATTGCTCTTCTGCAGTTTTCTCAGGGTCATCGCTTGAATCATTGTGTTCATTCACATTGCTGTGTTCTTCAGTGTTCTCATTTTGGCTGCTGCTCTCAATATCCATTTCCTCAGGAGCACTGATATCACTGAACATTTCTTCTTCTGAGAGTTCTGCATTAATGAAGATATCTTTATATTCTGAATGGATTTCTTTTAGTTTTCTTAAAGCTGACAAAACCTTATGCATGTTCAAAGTCTGAAACTGATAATGTCCTTGGTAGCTCAGACGTCTTTTCAATTTTACTGTAAGCAGCTGTGATTCACTTCTGGGTCTGGGTAAACAATTTACTGTTGTTTCTACTTCAGATGCAACAGAAATTACAGCTCCCTTTATAGCTTTCTGTTGGCCTTTAGGAAGCGTTACAATTTTTGCAAAGGGAATATACTTTGCAATAACGTGTCTTTCTAGAATATTCAAATCACACAGTTCTGGAGGAATCGGAGTGAACTGAAGCATATTAACAGCAGCAATATCTGGCATTACACCTCTCAAAAGTGTCGCATGGCAGCAGTGACAGATCCACTCTGTTTTCATGTTCTCCAAGGCACACTGATCAGGGCAGTCAGAGCAGATGTGAACATAGTTTCCAGTTAAGCAAAGTGAAGCAACTGTTGGATTTTTTTTATAATTCCCCACTTCACATTTACGCACTTGATTTGAGAAGAGCGCTCTGGCACAGCATGTGCAGACATAAGTTGGCCCCTGTTTTATAACATCTCTGAAAACATTTAAGGCTCTTAACATGGCTGGATCTTGTATGTCAGGCTGAACATCTTGTAATGTTTCTCTCTGCTGTCAAATAAGATTCATATTTTTGTATTTGTACTGTATCTTTTGAGCACACTGTACCTTGTGAAGTATGTTAAGTGCAGATGTTTTGTTTTCAGATTTGAATAAATAATATTCTCTCTGACGAGCCTTAAAATCTGCATCACAGTGATAACGCCGTTTAAAAAGTTCCTTCCTTTCTTCATAGAAATTAGGATCATTTTTGCATCGGTTTGTATAATAGTCCTTTTGTCTTTGCCTAAAAATTGGATCTTTTAAATATCTATTAACAAAATATTGCATATGCTGTTTTGTATATTTAACATTTGTTCTATAATTTCTCATATAGGTCTTTTGTCTCTCCCTAAACTGTTCATCATTCCTGTAATTTCTATTTACGAAGTTCTTTTGTCTCTCCCTGAACTGTTCATCATTCCTGTAATTTCTAATAATATAATTCTTTTGTCTCTCCCGGAAATGTTCATCATTCCTGTAATTTTTAATTATATATTTTTTTTGTCTCTCGCGGAAGTGTTCATCATTCCTGTAATTGCTGAGTACTTTCCATTTTTTTCTCTGTCTGTATTCAATAATATTTTTGTAGTTGTTTTTCATTGCTTGTTTTTGTTTTTCTCTGTAAGTCATATTATTCCAGTATTTGTTCTTCATGGCTTGTTTATGTCTTTGTCTGTATTCGCTACTTGTTTTATAGTCATAGACTTTACGTACAGCCTGTTTTTTGTCATAAACAACTTGCCTCTGAACCATTTCTTTAAGCCATTTTTTACAGTAAGCCTTCCGCTTTCGAGTCTTGTTCAGTTTTTCTGTCTGCTTGATTGCCAGTTGTGAATGCTGGTGATTTAAAGCTGACATTGCCAACTCATCCAGTGACATTATGCTATGAGAAAGGTCACTCAATGGTACATTTTTATATTGGTCTTGATTCTGAGCAACGGTAGTTAGAACTTCCATTTGATTTTGATAAATCAAGTGGGCTTGTTCATCAGTTGAGGTGGCGTTGTTAACAGCAGTCTTAGATAGTTGTTCAACTGGTTCTTGGACTTGAACATGCTGTGAGACATCAGATGAGCACTGTTTAACGTTTGACAGAGCTTTGTTCATGAAAGAGACAGATGATTGTACATCATATTCAAGGTCACAGCAGTTCAGGGACACTTCAGTCAAAAGGGCTTGTTCATCAGTTGGTGTGGCTCTGTTAACAACAGTCTCAGATATTTGTTGAACTGGTTTTTGGACTTGAATATATTGTAGGACATCAGCAGATGTGCATTGTTCATTGTTTGACAGAACTTTGTTCTCAAACGAGACGGATGGTTGCACATCGTGTTCAAGGTCACAGCGGTTCAGGGAGACTTTAGTCAAGTGGGCTTGTTCATCAGTTAGTGTGACTCCATTTACAGTGGTTTCAGTTAGTTGTTGAACTGGATCTTGGACTTGAACATGTTGTAGGACATCAATAGATGTGCATTGTTCTTTATTTGACAGAGATTTGTTCTCAAACGAGACGGATGGTTGCATTTCATGTTTAAGATCACAACAGTTCTGGGAGACTTCAGTATGTACACAGCGTTCAGGCAACATGCTAATGAATGATACAGGCAGCAGCTCAAACTCTTCCTGGTCTCTCAATTCGAAACACCCTTGATATAATATCAAAAGCCTATCTACCAGGTCCTGCAACTGATGAAATGTCAAAAATACAGCCGTACCTGCGCCTTCATCAACAGGCATTCCATATATTGATCTGCTGTGAGAATCAAAATAACCAAACCTTCCTGATCGATCTCTGAATACAGCGATACATGAGCCTCCACACAACAGCAAAGCATCACTCACACCAGCTCTGAGACATTGCAAAGTGTTCTCAAGATTTGCATAGTTGCCTAGTGCAGGTGTATCTCTCAGAAATCCAAATCTCTGGGGATGTTTCAGGACGTTGTAGCAGTGAGAATTTGTCTGAATTGTCTTTGGTAACTCATCAAAATTTAAAAAATTACCCACAAATTTTCCTTTGCTCTGCAGAGCTCGTTTGACACTAGTGTAAACTGCATCACCTTTCTGTAAAATGCCATCTAAATCGAAACTCTGTAGCTCATTTCGTTCATTATGGACTGCTAGGAACATTAAAGAATTACAAGTACACTGACGGCCTCTGGAGTACACACTGTACCTTGCATCGGACTGACAGTGAGACGCTTTTACAGACAGCACGTATGGGTTTTCGTCACTCATACCTGATACAGAGTTGGTACTGTTACTGGTGCCCAACGAAGATTGTAGCTTTCTGCGCTGTTTCTGTGATTGACTCCTCCTTCCTTTTCTTGGCATGGTGATATTTCAATACTGGAAATCAAGCAAATATGTCTGAGTAATGGATAAATATGTTGATGTTCACTTTTATTTTAAATAGAACAGTAGATTTACAGAAAAGTTAAATATTTGATATATAACAAGACAACAGTAAATAAATGAATGTGAAGTTAATCAAAAAATGATTGTGTACTTTCAAAGAGTTGATATTCCAACGTAGTGAAAACTGGAAATTTCTCTTTTACTCTTTCTGAATGTGTAGTTCACTATTCTCACCTAGGTTTGATGTTCAAGTTTTTCACAGTCAGGTTTTTCAAAGAGTTTTTGGGTTTCAAAGAGTTTTTGGGGTTTCAAGAATCTTTGGGTTGGCTCTTTATTTTTTCAAGATGCGTTAGCAAGCTTGCATTTGCGTTTGGGTTCATGCGTTTTGGGTTTTGCGTTTTGGGTAAGATTGCGTTTGGGTTGCAAGCAAGCAAAGCAGCAAGCAGTGCAGCGGCGTTTGGGGGTTAGCAGCCAGTTTGTTTTTGGTTTGGAAGAGAAAGAATAGAATGGGCGAGAGGTAGAGATTGAAGCAAGATAAACGTTTGAGTGAAAAATGGATAAAAAGGTACGGATAGGACAGGACAGGAAAGGACAGTAAAGAACACACACACACAGAGAGACACACACACACACACACACACACACACACAGAAAAGAACAAGTTAATAATATTTTTAAACAGGAATATACATTGCACTTTTCAAAAACAAAACTAAGCAGTAAATTAAAACTAATAATGAAACAATTCTAATATAATAATTTCTAAAATGGTTACTTACTGTACAGAAGGGAACAATGTAATACATACATACAAAATGCATATGGCTGAATTACAGTTGTATGAAATTAACTGCATTTTTGATTGATGATGCTATCCCAATGAATTTAAATATAATTCTTACATTGATGGAAGTAAAGATGTCCAATCTACTGTAGGAACAAAGACAATGGTATTGTTCACATCTCACACAAATCAACCTGTTCATTTAAGATATGAAACCTTGTTTTTACTCAACACATTTACATGAACTTCATAATTTTGACTAAAAGATAAATGAGTCAAATCTTATTATATTATATACAGTGCTCAACAATAAGGAGTGCCCGATGGCCCGGGGCCAGCGTGAAAGATGCTCGGGACAGTTGACGAACTTGATGAACTTGTCACGCATCGCCATGAAAGTTTATCATTTGCATGCATTTTTAAGCCGTGTTAATTAAAAATTGTAAGTGATCACAGAGAGATGCGTCTGTGATGGATAAATAGCCAACAAAAGTATGTCAAAATACTTGTCTTTACGATTAGTTTTATAGCTTTAACAATAATCAATCCATACTTCATTTATACAGTGGAATGAAGTGTAATGAACACACAAACATGATTTTTACATTTGATTCGACTTGTTTCTCTTACTTGAATTTTTAGATGTAAAATGAAAAAATTAATGCAGAATTTGTTTCTTTCTTATATTTGCTCTACTGTTTTTTGTTTTTTTGCAACTTCTTATTTATAATAACAAAGATAAAATAAAAAATAGCTATATTGTGATTATTAATATTGTAATCATCATTAAGAAAAGAATTGGAGGAAAAGAAGCACCGTTGCTAGGTGATTTTGCTTCGGAACCTTCAGAAAACTTTAACTCTGTTTTTCTCAGAATTTACTTTGCTGACTATATCGACTTCAAACGGGTGTAGCTCAGTCATTTTTGTCCAATTCCAACAAATCATTTATCTTTTTTGAAAATAAAATAAAAAATAAAAATAACAATTTTTTTGTCAGTTTGCTCATTGTGACTCATTTTGCCAACACAGGTCATATATATGAATTACCTTTAAAAGAAGGTTCTGATAACCACTTGGCAGTAGGGAAGAAGACAACACAACCTAAAAAAGAAAAATTATAATAAATAAATAGAAAAATAAGATCTACTGCACACAAATGTTATCATAATGTTAAGTACTTAATAAGAGAGAGTATTACATTTTGAGAAATGTTGAGGTAGCATGCATGCAAGTACTGAGAAGTCAGTTACTGCCAGACAGTCAGTTAAAAAGAAAACTTACCGAAGAGGATGCAAAGATCTGCCACCCAAAGATGCAGAGACATAGCAAATTTACCAACAAGCAAAGGGGAGAAAAAGAAGAAATCATTTATGTGATTCACTAATATGAGGATCAAATGTTAAATAGATTTGTATGTATTGATGTGTTAGAATAATTTAAAAACATTAGATGGAAATTATTGACTGATCAGAATCTTATGAAAATATAAAATCTGAACATTATTATGTTGATTCAACATAAAGTTACAAAATAGCAACAAATTAAGGTAAATACAAGCAAAAACACATCACAATTTATATCCCTGTTTTTCACCTCTGCAAATCATTCTGCTGTTACACAATTTGGAACTCGTATAGGTAGGTTTTGCTGATAATTAAATGCAAACACTAAGAATCTGTCAGGCTGTCAATCAAAAGCTTACACAGCAGGAGCAACAGCTTGTTTGCACACAAGGAGAAGGGAAAATAGGTCAAATAATACAGGTATGGACGGACGGGCACGAGCTTCTATTCATAAATATAAGTGGCATTATTAATTTAAGTAGTCTGGTAAGTAGCTTTAGTTGCTTTTGCAGTAAAAATGTGAGCATCAACACCTGATAATTATATTAACACTGATTTTGCTCAAAAATCACTTAAATTGCCATGAACTATTTGAAATAACTTCCATTTTCGATCTGATCAGGCTTGTTATTACAGAATGAGACAAAATATTTCATAGTATAATACACATTCATAAGGGCGCTGTCCATTGCATTGGAAACAAATACTCTCGTAAAAATACCCGAAATTATTTCAAGAACACAGACAAACCATATATTTTTGCCATCGGCTGTTTATTATTTCCATATTGCATCAGTCAATATCTGTATTTTATGCAGCTACAGCGATACGTGTGATTCATGACATCTGTAATGCGGTCGCACATCAGTTGAAAAAAAATCATACGCATTATTTTCTATGTACCCAAGCTGGCGGCGCCGAACTACGTCCTGTTTTACTTGCTGTACGAGATGTTCTGCGCGGCGCCGGCGCCGCTGCGGCGCCCGCTGTCTTTACGTCCGGAGTGCGACCTCCTCCAATTGTGGACTATGCTGAGCGAGGGCGCCCTCCGGTGTCGAGTATGAATGAAACAGACATTGAGTGTTTAACGCGTCATAATGCTCACATCAGCATGCTTTTGGTAAAATAACACTGCTCTCAAAATATATGTTAAGTAAACATATGACAGTCCATCAATATTAGTTCAACTGTGCCCATTTTTGAGCTAAAAGTCCTGAGGGGACGTTGTTTAGTCACGACCGTACGGGAGGTAACTTATTTTTCCTGTACACATCTGAGGCTCATTTAATATGAAATTTGGCGTTTTGTTCCTGATTATCCATCAAATAACGAACATTGGGCGCTTCAGTTTATGTTTTTGACAAAAAGAACAAATTAGACGCAAGTCAGAAACCGTTACACAATCTCCTGCGGTTCCCTCACGAGACGAATTATCATAATACTTACCGAAAATTAACATATTCATGCTTTAGCAGTAACAAAACATTTATATTCATAACATTTAACCACTTAAAATTCATTGACCCACACGTATTTTGATAATCTTTCACTGAAAAATTACCTCAGAAATCTTTCCGTACTCACCTGCAGGAAAGACCGCCGAACGGATGAATCCAGATGATTGACAGCTCATTAGTTATGCGGAGTTCTAGTGGTCTCATTGGCCAGCCGTTTAAACACTAAAACATAATACCCTCATGATAAAATAATTAATAACATGGAGTAAATAGTTACAAAATATTTATTGACCGCCATCTGACAAATTTTAATAATAATAATTGAAAAAAAAAGACTTTAGAAATATGGCAGCTAATTAGATATACAAAATCTATCTGTATGTCCATCTATCCATCTATCTATCTATCTATCTATCTATCTCTCTATCTATCTCTGACAGACTGTATTGCCTTCAAAACATTCAAACTCTAACCTAATAAAACTATTTTAAACTTTCAGACTGAAAGCCATCAAACCTAAAACTTCTTAAACTTCTTAAACTATTTAAACTTTTGAAACTTCTTAACTTATCAAACTTTTCAAACTTTTTTAAACTTTCTGGTCTGGCTTTCTCAAGCCAACTTAAAGTTTGTCTTGACGAACTTTTTTATCTAGTTATTAGTGGTGCTTGCCAAAGGCAAAGCATCACTATTATTATCTCACATACTTATTATTATTATTATTATTATAATAGATTCCGTACAAATTTCGGCGCGTAACTCGTCCCGCAGTTTTTGTCACAGACCCACGAAAGAGGCGTCAAATCATGCGGCCTATTGAGGAAAGATGTGCTATGACTTTTATAAGCGATCGGGTGTACGATGATCGCAAACGGGCCGAAAAATCGCCCGAAAAATCCCATAGACTTAACATTGGGGCCAACTTTGACGGGTCGTAGCGCTGAGCAAGAATTTCATAGAAACATGCGATTCACCACATTTGGAGAGGCTGGCAGGCTGTGCGAAAACACACCCCACAATGGGGTATAAGTTGTACCCCTGGGGCGCAAGAGCCCCCCCCAAAGTGGCCCCATTGACATACTATGGGGAGGGACGGCCCATTAAAACGCATGTTTTTTTCCTACTATGGTAATTTACATAGGAAATTTGCATTGAACATAACTCTGGATCAGGATGTCATAGAGACGTGGGGGAGGGCTCATTTAACTCAGCCAACCAATCAGACTCTCAGAATCACTGTGAAGCTGTCAAGCCACGCCCTAGCAACCATTTAGAGCACCCTAGCAACTGATCCCATAGACCACCATTATAAAAGACCAGATAGATATCTTTGGATCACAGTGTCATAGAGACATGGGGGTGGGCTCGTTTGACTCGGGGCAGTAAACAGCCAATCATGAATCAGCTTCACCACTTCCTAGCCATGCCCTAGCAACCACTATCGAGCACCCTAGCAACCCAAACCTGAAGAGGCATATCTTCAAATCTGAATGTCATAGAGACATGGGGGTTGGTTTATATCATTCATGCTGGCAGGCAGCCTTTGGAGTGTCATCATTGGCAGCTTTTAAGCCACTCCCTAGCAACCAAACAGAGTACCCTAGCAACCATTTAGCGAGACCTATATCTCTACATCAGAACATCGTACAGACATGGGACTTGGTTCTTTTAACTCATGCTAGGAAATAGGAATCCTTAAGATGTTAGCCATGCTAGTAGTGAATAGCTACATGCTAATAGTGATTAGCTAAGTGTTTAATCAGGCTAAGAACTCTATAAGACTCCATAGTAATGATCTCTGACAACTAGTAACTGCCTAACAACACTCTAGCAACCACCCCAAGTACCTTAGCAACCGGCCTAGCAACCACCCCAAGTACCCTAGCAACCGCATAGCAACACCATAGCAACCACCCTGGATACCCTAGCAACGGCATAGCACCACCTGAACCTATACCATAGTAAACTACCAAATAAACCACCCCTAGCAGAACCCGCGATGAAAACAACCACTTCCACCACCCTCCAGCAACGGCATAGCAACCGCCCTAGCAACCACCCCGGTTACCCTAGCAACATCCTAGCAACCACCCCAGTTACCCTAGTAACTGCATAGCAACACCCTAGCAACCGAGTGCCGAGTTTTGCCACGGCAAGCACCACTCACATTTCCTTCAGGAAATGTACATATCTAGTTATTATTATTCTTCTGAGACTAAAATTTCTGACTGTATCTCCTCCTAGAGCTTTAACTCCACAAACTCCAAACTCAGCACAGATCTTCAAACTGGTCTGACTCGAGTTGCTATATCTTTTCTAACTGATTGGACTCACGATTTTCCTAAAACTGACGATTAAAACTGGGAAAAATCCCATAGACTTACATTGACGGAATGTTCAAATGAGCCAACACTATTCGAATTTCAACTGTCAAAACTCCCAGAATCCCTTGAGGCTCAATCAAGCTTCGCTTCTATGTACTGTATTTCTAATCCATTTAAACTCATTCAAACTCTATCTAATCATACTAGAAACATGCTAGCAACATGCTAGTAACTTGCTAATCATGGTAGAAACATGCTAGTAACTTGCTAATCATGCTAGTAACATGCTAGCAACATGCTAGTCACTTGCTAATCATTCTAGTAACATGCTAGTAACTT
>VONZ01002706.1:0-40687 GCA_012976165.1 Labeo catla | reverse complement strand
AGTCCCTCGTTGTCTACATCTCAAAATACAAAAGAGATAACACTGAAGACAAACTACATATTAAAGACTTTTTGATGCCCAAAAATTTCACCCATTTAAATTTAAATACCAGGATGCCTGGCATTTTTAGGTGTATCGTTGTCATATCCTCTGTCTACCTTCTGTGTAAACTCTGACGGCTCACTGAGACGACTTAATGTGCTAAAGTAGCATCTTGTGTAGCATTCAAGAAGTTACACCAAGAAAAAGGTGTCTGATGATGCTGAGCAGTTAGATTTTCTATGTTGACTGGAGGAGACAATAATAAGCTTAATCTTGATGTTATGCTTTGTGTAACACACCAGGAACAAATTGTAGTGTTCCCAATTATTTTGTTAATTTCAGGTTTTATGTAACAGCCACAGTACAACAACTCTCTCCAGCAAATGTGACACTTTAAAGCTTTAATGACTTGTTACCATAGAAAACAACTACAGTCCCCTTTTTATTATTATGTACAGGCCAAATGACCACGACAAACAGAGCAATAACTGCTCTACTCCATCCAAGTTCTGTGACTGAGACTGATTGATAGGTTTTTTTTTAGTAGTATTTGAAATCCATATTTTCAATGGACAAGGTTTTAATTCAACTTACCCTCCTCAGATATCTTGTTCTTCAGAAGCACTGCCAGGCTCTGCAACCATGTGCAGTGTTGTGCCATCTCCAACACCAAAATGCCTTTTTCCTCTTGAAGTCGCACTGTTGACATCACTTGGTCATGCAGTTGTTTCTTGATTGAAATGTTTGCTAGGAATCAACAACAAATATTAATACATAAGAGAATCTATACAGTACATGAGCATGATAGCATTACAATGTTACAAATTACAAACATGTACTTTTTTTGATCATCACATTGAAACATAAGAAACCTAGAACTGAGCCCATACCTAAATGTACATTACAACACTTAATATGTTACATGCATGTGTTAGTTCGATGTACTTCATATAGAAAACATGAAATAAATTACTGTGAAGCATCTGAAAACTGACATACCACTGCCATGAACCTCCCACGGCCATATCTGAGACACTGTGCTCTCTCCAGTCAGGGAATGCTCCACCACAGCTACATCAATGTTAGTTGCAGTGTTTAGTACAAGACCGTTATATTTGTCTATCTCCTGAAGAAGGAGCTTTTTGTCCTCTGCCAGCTTCCTTCGAAGGCGGTGGCGAAGCTTGCTGCTGTCTAGAAAGTAAAGAGATAGAGGTTTGTAACAGCACTGTTCAATAAGGAAATATATATTGCACCCAAAAAGATTAATTTAGCTTTACAATCAGATAACCAAAAGGTATAATGTGTAACTTTAATGGCAGCCCTGCTCTGCATATTTTGTATGTATCTGTTATTTAACACACCAGATTAAAATCATTAGCTTGTTAGGAGAGAGATCCATAAACTGAACTAATGATCTAATAATGTCATTTAGGTGTGTTAAATAAGAGAGACATGCAAAATGTCTCCTGGAATGAAATTGAGAAGCACATTCTTAAAAATAAGAATTACTGTGCTTTAATTACTTTAGAAAGCGACCTTGTACAAGTAACAAGCATGTTTTGGTGGAGTAGGATGCATACAGTGGCTTGAATATCAACCTATTATATTCTGTAGTTATACCATTCTGACGGTAAAGGGTTTGCTTCCGCTGCCTCACACTGAGGTAAAGCCCCTCGATCGACTGCTGAAGTCCTCTGTGTGCGGGGTCTTGACTGGCATTAGATGTATCTGGTGTCTCTGTAAGTAATAGTGAAAGCAAATTCACTGTTAAAACAACACAGAACCATCTCAGTGTTTGCATTTGATTATAAAACCCTTCATTAATCTATAATTGATATTTCTTTTAATACTTCATTGAACTTGATGTGTGCACATCCTGCAGGGAAACTGAAATACCCAACCTAAATGTGGCAAATTATCGGACGTGACGTAGTTTTCAGTAACCCATAGACCACCCTGTTACCTTTAGCTGCTCTTTAATATCAAACTCAGATAGTAGTAGAAAAGGATATTTGCTGTTTCTTTTATCTGCTCATGCTTACCGCCAGCTGCCCATTCCTTCACATCAGAAAGCCACTGTGACACCAGTTCATCTGAGCAAAGTAACTCAGTTTTCAGTTCAGCTAGCCTTGCTGTTTCATCCCGGAGTCTCTGACAAGTCTGATAAACAGTGTTATACAAGAATCAGGACTTGACACAATTAAAAACAGGCCAAATGCACACAACAAAAGGATACGCAAAAAAATTATTGGAGACTTACCTTCACATATCTTGTTGAAAGTGACTGATGTAGAGAGAGATGTTTTTTGTGGTTCCACCCCATCGCATGCAATGTAAGCATGTCCACGCGTGCTGTTTAAAGCAAAAAATGAGGTTGTGATGCTTAATAAAAAAAATAAATAAAAAAGAAAAAATTATTAATAAATAAAAAAATTAATATTGCAAACAATCTGATGACCTGCTTTGGACATATATTTGGTAGTTAGGGCACAACGTGAGAGGTAGCTGTTCACTTGCTCAACCTCTTCACCGGCGGTTGTCCCCGCTCCTTCCTGGTTCCTACCACTCCATTTAATCTATTAGTAAATAGTGAAAGAAATTCAATGCAATTAAATTGGACCAATTTACCTTAAAGGCTTTTGCAATCTGTAAAAAAAAAACAATTAAGGAAAAAGGCTACATAGTACAGTGTAGCCTATCACTTTAATTTCACAATATTAATTAACATTTCACATGTACATATGAGGCAAAAATATTACACATACTTCACACTTAGTAGCATGGGCTCGAGCATGCATCACACTGAGGAAAGGCTTCATTCTGGTCAGCTCCTTAAGGGCAGGAAGGACACTAGCAGCTTTCTCCAAATACAGCCAATATTTGCATGCTACATCCATTGCAAAGAATTGTGCCTTGGCTGGCATGAGCTCCTTCTGAAGATACAGAGGGTAGGCAAATATCTCCCCTCTGTACATATTAAGAGCTTTCAGAAGGAATCCATGACGACACACTGCAACCTCCATCCCCTCTTCATCTAATTTGGAAGCCTTCCTTGATGTCTCCCTCGCTGCTGTCCACTGGGAGTCCCCACATGTGCCTTTTCCCTGTGTCTATGACACACATAACAAACACAACAAATCTAATAAAAGCAATGCTCTCATATAATATATGCCATTAATTCTCTCAGTTTGATTTTAGAGTAGTAGGTTGGTAGAAGTATAGTTGAAGTGGGGAGGAAATCAAGGTTGGACATATATGGTTCTTTTTGTGACAACTTTCAGTGAAGTTATGATTGAAACTTGCATTTCTCACTGCTTTCTGTATGGTTTCCACAAATCTAGACACCGCAGCGTCTTCAGCCACAAAGAGCCCCTCAAAAAAAGCAGGATCATCAGAGCTGAGGAAGAAAAAAAAAATAAGTACATCCAATAAATGGATAGTAAATTAATGAATAAAAATAACGAAACAAAAGACCACCTTGTGTCTCTGCGAAAGCGATACAGCTTTCTGTTTCCATCGACTGAAACAGCCAACATTTCTGGGGTACAGGCTGGGCAGGTGAAAGGAGCACCACAGCAGAGCTGCTCTTCCTCAAATGAGGCATAGGAATACTCTAAGAAGCTGCGCTGTAGTGTATCGCCGTTGATTTGTCCAGACTGGAAGATAAATAAAATTAAATAGAATATGTAACAACGTCTGATAATGTAAAGAAATGTTATAATATGGTAATAACAATGACACTTACTCTTCCTCCAATCTTAGTGCGATGCTCCAGCAGCTTAGCGAAGGCTTGTCTGGAGAATCCTGGAGAGATGACCTTGAGTTCCTGAAAGGAGCTCAGGAGGTCCAGTGTATAAAGTGTTGAACTGGTGACAGAGGCAGGCCAATATCCACTCCTCATGAGCTCCTTCACGTCAGGGCTCCACTGATGCTGGCATGATTGACATACATACAGTGGCTGATGCAAGTCAAAACGCCCTTTGAAAAAAAAGGTACATTTCAAGTTTTAAAACAGTTAGGTAATTCTGCACATTGTGAATGGTTGAGAGACACTGCACAAGTTCCTGTAATCTCAGTACTCAAACCAGACTTCTTCAGTAATGTCACACATTGATTACATTTGTCTAAGTCATCAAATTACAAACAGCTGTGTTTGATTACAATACTGTGTGCTATACCAGAGATTCTGACAACTCCAATTGTAAGCACAATGCCACACACACTAGTGTGAAAAACATCAAATCTACAATAGAAATTTAAATAGTGAATTGTTCATACCATTGATGGTAATTAAAATCACTGGTTTGCCCGGTAATATGGTGAAGTTTGTGCCATCACAGGAGCAGTCTAGCACCTTCACTGTTGGCAAAATGCAAGCTGGCAAAAAGAAAGAAAACCACTAATTTAGGTTAGATTAATTGCCTACGGACACACATGAACAGCAAAATGAGGGTTTTTGTGAGAACACACCTTGCTCATGGATGCAATACCCATCTTGCCCTTTAATGATGTGTGAGGTTGGAGGAATGGCCTGAAAAAACCCATGAATGATGCATTCCCTGTTGTGGAGTGGCTGCTTTTTGTGATGAAGTACATCACAGTCCCCACAGAACCACTCCTCAGGAAGACACTCTCTGCATCTAGTGAGAAAAAAAGGGTATCTGGGTATCCCCCAAAAACACATGTACCTCAGCCTGTAAAGCAGGGCACTAAACATTAAAACCAACCTAATAACAGCAGGCTCATGACAAAGACAACACAATGGATGACCAACAGCCTCTTTTGCAATAAGGCATTTTAGGTGGTATGGTCTGGCTTCTTTCCAGCGCTCTGAGGCTTTTTGCTGCCGAAAAGACCAGGATGATGCAGAGCTTTTCTGAGGCTCAGCAGAAGGATAAGACATCAAAATATTGGAGAGCCTCTCCATATTCTGTTCTGTAAAGAAAATATAAAATAAAGCTGTAAGAGACAATTTAGATGAAGACCATTTTTATGATTCAGTGTCAAACTAGCCTTAATCTTTACTAAATTGTTAAATTCACCACTGATTTACCAAACTGCTCCTGAGGATTTAGTTCTGCTGAGGATACAGGAAGAGGAAGCTCCACACTGGATGAAAGAAAGCATTCAACCGGGGTGTGTGTGACTATAAAACAGTACACAAGAGTAAAAACATTTTAGGCTATCACTGCATGTTTCTTTTTACACAAAACTGAGCAATTTATGAAATCAGACATATTTATGTTAAGTACTTGGTAAGGTTTCCGTACTTCTTAAATGTCTTTTTAGAGACTGGAATATTTTTAACTCTCAACAATCAATAACAGTCTTCTAATTTGATTTGGTTCAGCATTTAGTAAACATAGCATATTTCCACAAACAATAAGATAATTGAGATATAACCTGTAGCTGAAGCTTGGCGTCTCCCTCCTTGCCTCCCCCTCGGCTTGCCATGTCCTGAAAACTCCCTTTTAGACTTCTGTGGAGGGTCTCCTACAGAGTGAGCACGTTTTCTCTCCACAGCTGCTGTCTGTGTGTTGGAGTAAATATTTCTTGTAAGACTGATGTTGTTGAAGGTACTAGATGCAAACGACTGGTGATTAGTGGAAGGAAAACACAACAGTGTGTTATTAAGGTGTTGAATGGCTTAAATGAACCTTCTTGTAGATTTCCCAAGTCTCTGTAACTCCAAAATATTAGATTTGGATATATATCTTTTTTTAAATATTAGATTTCCAAAATATATTCCCTCAGTTACACATGCCAAAGAGCAGCATAGGATGTTAATGCATCATTCAATGCACCTTAATGTAATCTTCTGCACTCATCCTTTTTCTACATTCATCACATTTTTAATTTAATTTGTCCACATAACCCATCCACATATTCAAGTATAAAACGAACTCTTACCCTGGCTTCAGCTAGAACACGGTCTAGTTTTAGTTCAAGAGCCATGCGTCTCCCCTCTTGGTAGTGAGGGTCCTGTGAGTCAAGTTTATGTTTGGAGTTCATTGCAACACAAACAGACAAATGAACACACAGATAGACAGACAAGATGCAAACAGACAGATGTACTGTGTACAGAGAGAGAGATAGACAGATATAGATAGATTAGACAGATAGATAGATAGATAGTTAGTTAGTTAGTTAGACAGATAGAGGTTGGCTCTTAAAAGTGCCTTTGGGTTCGTTAAATCAGGTATTACTATAATGTGCAGGTGACTCGTTTGACTGGATCTGCAAGGGAGAACAGAAAATGTTAATTTCAATTTCCTGCATGACAGTTAAAAGGCATGTAACATGCGCCTGGGGTTCCTCATCCCAGATTTAAAGGAAACTTTATTTGCAGTAACTTTAGGCAATGCTCCCTTTCATCCATTACTAAGTTATATTGTTATTACTGACACATTATAAAGTGTGTGTATTGTTAGCACTGACATTATTAAAGTTGTAGCTGGACCACAATGATGGAGAGAAAATGGACATCATCTAGAGCTCACAAAATAATGCAATGCTCTGCTGAATTACACTTCAGCCGATATAACTTAAACTACAGCTTTTATTAGTTTATTTCTATTTAGATGTTTATTTTATGTTTTCTATTTTTGTAGGTCCCCCTGTAACGGTTCTTTTGATTCCTCACAACTTTACTGAGTAATTATATCTACACCTGTTCATTTTAGGATCACTCTGAGGAAGACTGAAGGCCCATAATCCACCAGTGTGCAGTTTAGTTATGTTCATTAATAGTGGCCAAGAAGTCAATAAAATATTTGTTTTGTTTTTGTTTTGTTTTTTTTGGACCGGAAGAAGTGCCTTAATTGGATTTCTTTCTATTAATATAACTAATATTGAAGTTAGCTAACCCCGTTTAGCAAGCCTAACGTAGTTTCCGAAGGAATTTATTATTATTGTTATTAACATTACTGTTATTATTCTCTGACAAGGAGCAAACCATTGGTCTGGTTTTAATTTTGCTCTAACATTTGAACCATGTGAGTTATTGGCAAAGAAAGCCATCAATTCAACAATTAAACAAAACGTGATGACAGTAATTATCTCGGATCTTACCTGAACGGTGGTTTGAGCGCAATGATGAGGAGTATTCATCCGCGGCCGCGGCCTGACTCCGGAGGAGGAGGATCATGGGAGATGCTGACAGAAATAATAAATATATTTTCCCTCATTTTTATCAGAGAATATGGCAGAAAGTATATTTTATCATTTCTATACTGTAGTAAATTGCGTGTCTCTAAATAACATGTCTCGTATATTTTTATAATTGTGACATGTGACCGCGAGGAACCACTGACAATGGTTTATAATAGCGAGTAGATTACAGAATATAAAGCAATAAAAAGAAGGATAAAATCTTCTGATTACATGTTGAGTATAGTGCTTGAATATATAGGCTATAAAAAAAATAATAACAAATGAGAAAAAAAAATATACACAGCGTTTGTGGTACCCAGTGGCAAAAGGAAAACCGTGGTGGAGGACACGAAAGAAATTTCCTATTGAAATACATTAGAAGGAAATTCGTGCTGAGTGACGCGAAAAACAATCCTATTGGAATAAATTACATATAAATTCGTGCTCCGTGACGCGAAAAAAAAAATCCTATTGAAATACATTAGCTAGACATTCGTGCTGAGTGACACGAAAAAAGAGGGAAATTCGTGTCCGGGAACACGAATCAATAGATTAAATTTCGTGACTATATCACAATAAAAACCATTACGCCTATGGAATGTCCCCATAAAACATGTAAACCCAACATGTGTGTGTGTGTGTGTGTATGTGTGTATATATATATATATATATATATATATTGATGAAGAGATGTCCACCTTAAATTTAAAAAGTAAACTATTGCAGGGATGGTAATTATGAAGAATTTGATAGTAAACATCGCATTGTTGAATTATCAAGCACACTTTTCTGTTATGTGTTGAGAAAAGACGAGGATATCGGGATGATATCAGTTTTAGCTGGCATATTTACCATAAACGGTCGATAAGGCTCATGTGTACTGTAGGCTAGTATTTACTGCTAGATTTGACACACCAAACCGATGGAAAAACTGTATTTCTTAGTAAAAAAAAAGACAGCATTTACATGCGATGGCCGTAGCACAGCTGTGCAGTCTCGTTATTTTACCGGGAGAATTATATTTTTATCTGGAAGCACTGACGATCGTTTACAATAGTGAGTAGCCTACAGAATAAAATGCAATAAAAACAACGATAAAAGTCTCCTACTTAAATGTTGAGTAAAGTAGCGCTTAAAATCAATAAATACAAAATGAGGAGGAAAACAATACAGCGTGGACCCCGGTGTCAGAAAGAAAAACGTGGTGGAGGCACGAAAGATATTTCCTATTGAAATACATTGGATCGAAATTCGTGCAGAGTGACACGAAAAAAGAGGGAAATTCGTGTCCATGAACACGAATCAATAGATTAAATTTCGTGACTATATCACGAAATGCCGTGAGACTGGGTTGAAATCTCAGATCTCAATAATTTCTGCTGTCCATCTTACACACTCGGTTCCTCTGACACTGAATGACTATTGAGCCCAGCGTTCGGATTAACAGGGTTTTCTGCACATCTGCTCACACACTTTGAAAGTCCATCGCTCACATCCATACATGATTATAAAACTGACCTCAAAACATATTTTCTGGAGCAGAGGTTTGAGATTGAGGATGCGTTACAGAACAGATTGTGTGACTGGGGCAGCATTATTATATAATTTATCGTGTTTTTGACCAAAAGTCATATGGGTTGGGATCGCCATTGAAGTAAATAATGACAAAATTGTAATTTTTGCGTGAATCATCCTTTTAAATACATTTAGCCCTGTGACGGACTGGCCATTTGTCCATGGTGTTTCCTGTCTTTGGCCCTACATACGGGATCAGCTCCAGCTCCAGCAGCCTACAAGCAGTGTGAATGAATCAATTAGTTAAAATACTTTCTTTAATATATAATTAACAAGAGAAGGAAGTAAGACAAACAGTTTATTGTTATTGTTAACAAATTATTTAGAGAGGAAACAGTACGTATATGTACATACAGCCTAATGGACGCACAACAAAGAATGAACTGTGCTGATGAGAAAAAAAAAAAAAAAAAGACCCACCCAAACTCAGAATAATATTTCCAGGTTGTTCTTGATCATAAATTTAAAGTTGCCTGGTGTTAACAGGGCTCCACAGTCAGTAAACTTATCCAGATATTACAACATCAAATTAAAATCAACTAAATAATAAGCTAAAATACTCCTAGATTCAATTGGAACAAGTCACTTTGTTCAGTTTATGTCAATTTATTTATAAACTTCCAGTTACTTAGTTGCTTTCCAGCTAGGTAAGTTTGACTAATATTTTGATTCAGAGGAATCAACACATGAAATTGAGTGACAAACTCTACATCAGGGGGACTCACGTTCAGAGGCCAAGGGGGCCACATTTAAACCACGTAAAATGCGAAGGGCCACAAATTACTATTTGCATCTAAAACTTTATTTAAGACAATATTTGCAGTTTTTCACTTGTTTAAAAATGCAGTTTATTACTTATCTAAGTTTTGCATGTCCTTGTCCTAAAATATTACTTGACATGAAAATGAAAAATGTAAAAATCTGGAACAATAAAGTGGATTAACAGTTTTTGCTGTATTAATGGGGGAAAATGCATTCATACTCAAAGTGCAAAAAAAACAAGCATTCAGTATTAAAACACAAACTTAAAACATTATTGAGCAAATATAATTCACAAATTTCTTTTGAGAGAAGTATTATTTTTTCCTACTTATGCCCAAAATAGTGTGCATTATTGAGCGCTAAACACATGTATTGTTTGTTCATTCATACTGGATGCCTGAGGACGCCCTTGTGCAGAAACTCCACATGCATCACAGAAGTAATAGAATTCATGACACTGTTACTGATTCATTGTAATAGGAGTGCTTTTTGCTTGCTTTACCCCATTCATAATTTAAATAAAAGTTTGACTTTCTGGCATTTACACAATGCAAAGTTGATACAAGGAATATCAACTGCATTTAAACGATGCAAGGATAAAGGCACACTGCCTAATATTTATGCTACTTTTGAGCACAAATTGTAATAAAAATACATTAATCTTCAGCATGACGTGGGTCACAAAATGGATACAGATGGGTGAAGCATAAAGAGATGAAGGACGCATGAAGGTGACAACCAGATGTAGCCCAAGTTCAATTGCAGCATGAATTTAGCCTTGATTTCACACAGCTTTTTTTCCTCATCATTCTCTTAAACAAACATGCAAATAGGGTTTCTTATTTGCATGACTTTTCACATGTAATTGTAAGTGTGATGGCAAATAATGTTATTACACTGACTACAACTGAATGTCCTTCAAAATGAATGTGCAGATCATTGTAGAAATTGCTCCTTTTTCGAAACCTCTTCTCGCACTGAAGACAACGGCAGTTTCTTCCCAGAATGAGTTTTAAAATGACGTTTCATGCTGTTTTGATATCTGAAACTCTTCTCACAATGAAGACACTTGTAAGGTTTCTCACCAGTGTGAACTACCTTGTGAATCTGAAGGTATTTTTTAACCCTGAAACTCTTTCCACACTGTTCACAGGTGAAAGGTTTCTCTCCAGTGTGAACTCTCAAGTGAACCTTGAGCTTTTCATTTTTTGAACAACTCTTTCCACAGTAATGGCACATGATAGGCTTTTCTCCTATGTGAATTTTAACATGATTCTTAAGATGTTCCCTCTCTGTGAAACTCCTTTCACATTGATGACATTTAAAACTGTTTTCTCTTGAGTGAACCTTCATGTGATGATTAAGGTTTACCTTATGTCTGAAACTCCTTCCACACTGATCACATGTGAATGGATTCTCTCCAGTGTGACTTCTTATGTGAGTCTTTAGATTTTCTTTGAGCCTGAAACTCTTTCCACACTGAGGGCAGGTGAACGGCTTCTCTCCAGTGTGAATTTTCAAGTGGGCATGAAGGGCTCTTTTCTGTGTAAAACACTTTCCACACTGAGGGCATATTAATGGTTTCTTTTCAGTATGAATTATCATGTGAGTCTTAAGATCTCCATTCCGTGTAAAACTCTTCCCACAAAGTGTGCAGGTGTAAGGTTTCTCTCCAGTGTGAATTTTCATGTGGGCTTTAAGGCGTCCTTTTTGAGTGAAAACTTGTCCACACTGTTGGCAGGTGAAAGAGCTCTCTCCAGTGTGAATTCTCATTTGGGAATTAAGGTTTTGCATGTTTTCAGCTTTTTTTGGTGAGGAAGTCTTTTCATTCTGTGAGCAAATTACTTTTACTTCAGTTTTGAAATCATGCTGTTTCTCGTATTGATCTTTCTCTTCTGTTTCATTGAGTTCTTGACTTTCCTCTTTTAGCATCATCAGGTCTGAGGTGAAAAGAGACAAATACAAGTTAACACCAGTTTAAAGGCATGAAGAAACGAACATCAAAACAATTAAGTGCATCAAATCTGAACACATGCATGGTAAATCCTATACCTACTAGGGATGCAACAATACAGTTAGTCCACGGTTCAATACGTACCAGTTTTAAACCACGGTTTTCTTTTGAGAGAGGTATTATTTTTCCGATTTTTATGCAAAATAGGATGGGTTTCATTCATACTGGACGCCTCGAGCAGAAAATTTACATATGCGTCAAAGTAGTATCACTGATTACATTCCCTTCCAGCTTCTCTAATATGGATAAAGGCATAACGTTTTTGAATGATGAAATGTAAGGACAATAAACATCTGGATTATTTGTGTTCTTCAAGCCATCTAGGGTATTTTCATAATGATATTTGTAAGCCATAATCAACATACAGTGTAGAATATATTGTCTGCCTCATTCTATGATAAGAAGCCACATCAGATCACAAAAGGAAGTTATTTCAAACACTCAACTGATGCTGTGAAGTAAAAATAAGTTATGTTCTCTTTTGTTGGACGACAGGTTTAGAAAGGCTTATCATTGCATATCATTAAAAGAGAAGATACTCTGCGTGTTCCTTTTTCAAATACAATCCACGATACACAATCTGATACGGTGCACAATGTCGTGTGTAAGCAGGATCTTATTTGTCTGGTCATGGGATTTCAACATGTCTGTCAACAAAACATTTAAATTACTACACTTGTGTGACATTCTTCATAAATATAATTTGTGAGTTCAGCTTTGTGTATGAAAACCAACCTGTTTGTTCCTCAGTATCTTCATGTTTTACTCTGAATGTTTCTTCAATCCTCATGTCTTCACTCTCCTCTTTAATAAACACCATCTTTATAATAGTGCGTCACATGGATCTCAGCAGGAGTTGATTCAGCAGGAGTTTTCCTGTGTGTTTGAACACTGTCCTGTTTAAGATGAGAATAATTAACAGATAGAAAAATGCATGCAAACTCAATCTATGAGTATGTCTCAATCAGTGCCGTTGTTCAGTAGTAAGTGCACTGGTAAGGGAATCAGTCAGAGTGAGAGTTATTGGACTTCAATGACCTGATTAAAATACATTACAAATCATACATAAAGCTAATAGTATTTGTTTATATCTGTCTTAAAATACCTGTATATAATATGAAACAGACTTACACTTTCATGAAAACATTTACAGTTGGTTTGTAAAAGTTGACATTACACATGTTTGGGTTTGTCGTCAGCACGAGCTGATTCGAGCGCTACGAATCACTAAATCATTTTACAAATGATTCGGTTCAGATGATTCGGATTCGTAGCTTCTCTCAACTCTTTCCCGTACTTGAACGATGTACTGATTCACATATAGGGAGCGAAATGAGACGCACATTTTCTGTTAATAATATGAGGATGCGCTTTAAAGTATTACAACCTTATATTTAAGATTGATTCATTTATTTTACGTAGTTTGCGTTGATTTAAAAAACGTAAAAACCACAAACCTTTCTTCAGCCGAATCACAACAAATGCAGGGCTAGAAGAGGCGCAGCTTTATGACGTCACCTCGCCGGACCAAAATAAAAGCCCGTTTACACACTGGTGTAATTATTAGCATAGTAGATTTAGAAACTTTTATATATATATTTTTTAATTAATACATTTACAATACTATATGTTGTGTTGTTCTGCCTTGCCATTAAATGACATAAAAATACTTAATGCTGCTGCAAAAGTGTTTCTATACAAAGGCTGAGGGAGTGACCGCAAATTTGACATCTTTCATTCTTTTGACTAAACTCTTGTTATCTCCTGTTATTCATTATTCAATTTTTACCTCTTTTGGAAAGCAACTGAAACATTATCATGTTTTTTTTCCCTTTTTGCTATTGTGGCAAACAAGAACACAAAAATATATTTGTTGCGTTTTCCTTTACATAACTGATTATTTTCACTTCTGAGAACCCCAGAAATGTGCCAATAGTCTACACAGATACAAACACACATTATCTGTTGCATGATTTTTGTCGGTCACCTACGAAGTCAAGAATTTGGGATGAAGGATGTCCTAAATACATTTTTATTTGTCAGAGGGACAGAATCTTCCAGGCACTCCTCAATTTCTTTCTCACCCTTACTGCAATTAAATAAATAAGTCTGCAAGTCTGACCCCAAAAATGACCAGTTGATGTGGGAGAAACTACAGCATGTTTGTTTCTCAAGACCCACTCTCGATGGGATCTTCTTTATAGGATCATGTGAAGGGATCTTCAACAACTGCTGCTCTCCACTTCTTCAAATCTGTGTGAAGCACCAACTGCTGCTCAGCTACAGAAACAAAAGTGAGTTGTTGTTCAGTGTTTTTATGCCAAAACAGGTGAGACAATTGTACAATTGAGGATTAAAAACTGAATGAAAAAATCCAAATATTATGCCATAAAAAGTCTGTCTATCTATCTATCTATCTATCTATCTATCTATCTATCCCTTTCCCGTGGTGTTGTTGGTGCAAATCTATTCTTTTTCCCAAATATTCTTTGGAGAAATGATCAACCTGCTGTGCTGCTTTTCTGTGATGATTCCTGCTCTCTCAGACCACAAAAGAAAACACTTCATGAAAAACAAAAAGGTTTGGCTTCCTATGTTTGTAGTGCAGACTAATTGGTTGAGCTTACTCAGTGTCGCTGAAGGAAATCATGCCATGGTGCAGAGGCTTAATTGTATAAGGTGATACTTGTTAAAATATTTGTCATTGTTTGCATTAACAGTACCAGTGAAACACCACTAAAATAATATCTCTACAAACATTTCCTAATTTAAGTAAAACACCATTATTATTAGTAAGTAAATATATTTTTGTATTTATTTACTCAGTTTTTATTCAGTTAATTCTATAGAATTGAAAGATGCAATTCTCTAGCTTGCTTAAGTATAACATCTAGTTATTTATTTTCTTCACATAGGCAATATATTTTCATTATATGGTAAACATACCTCTCTTGTTCAATTAATGCCCTATGTCTGACTATACACCTCAGCCTTAATAAACAGTTCGGTCTCAGTTCTAATTGGCATGATGTTGCTCTGATCTGTTGGTGTGACGCTTCTATCTTCACTTTTCCGGTAAGCAAAGTGGTTTTGAAACCCTTAAAGCTGAGATGGGATGGATTTATTTATGGAATTTGTGTGTTCGTAGCATTTATTGTATTTCTGGTTTAATAATGATTTGTTGTTTGTATAATTTTAGAGTAGTTGGGTGCATCCAAACCTTGTTAGCGGACATGTAAGTGTAGCGTGCCTGAAAGGTAATCCTTCTCTTTATTATACTCAAGCGACGAACATTGGGGGAGAGGAGAGAGAGAAAGAAGGAAAAAGAAAACAGGAAAACATCATTGTTTGTTGTTTTGCAGAGCCTGCCAGCTGCTGCTTTGCTGTGGTGTAAATTCCAGTTGTTCCAGTTGGAACGCAGTTTCACCGCGTGCGTGTTACTGTACTTTTGACTTCCAATCTTTCTACTATTCGTTCGCTGCCTTGGACGCACTTCAAACTGGGTCTTTGTATCGCCTACCTGCATTTTCTACGCACTTGTTGTGCTGTTGCGGTTTGTGTGTGTGTGTGCGGGAGTGTGTGTTGTTGGTTTATCTTTAAAGTTGTACGCGAGTTATTTTGTGTTTTTGTATATATTTATACATAAATGTATGTTTTTTTTGTTTTATTTTTTTTTGTTAAATTTGTGATAATCTTGGGTTATGTGACATCTTGTCTTGCTTATATTGGCATTGCTTATTTGGGGAAATCAGGAATTGTATTTATTTATTTATTTTTATTTCATTAAGATGGTTTTGTTTGGGTTGTTTTGATGTATGTTGGGTGGGGATAAGGTGAATGTTTTGTTTGGTTTGGTTGTTTTGTTTGATATTGATTTAAGGGTTTCTTGTATTCCTTGATTTTGTGCTACCTCCAGTGTTGGTATTAGACTATTGTTGCCCAAGAGAAAATCTAACAATCAAGTCCAAGTCCTTCCACCTTTTGCAAAATAAATCTAGTCAGGTTTCTCCACACCAGATCCGCAGGGCCCGTTAAGAATCTTTGTATGAACTGCAGACGAAATGTTGCCATTCTGCTTGGTAAATGCACCAAGCTTTGCCCACCTTCCTCTTTTGGCAAAAACAATACACTTTGTGGAATCCAGTGTAGTCGATCCCAAAAGAAATCCACAAAAAGTGTTTGTAATTGAGTTAATAACCCTATTGGTGAATAATTATTTTTTGTATTTTGTTTAATGTTTTTTTTTGTTGTTGATTTGTATATGTATATTGTAATTTCTTTTCTTTTTTTTTTTTGTTGTATTGTATTGTTTTTGTTATTATTGTTCTACATTAGTAATTGTGTATCTTTGATGTAAGGGTGGCCGGTTAATGGTACATTATAGACCCCCTTGATTTGTTATTTTGTGTGAAGGTACGGTGTACACCATTTATTTGGTATTTTGAGTTCTCTATAGACCTTGGCCATCGGTGACCTTATTGTTGCGTGTCTAGTTTGGCTAAGTAATTGGGAATTTTATGGGGAAGGGTTTTATATTGATTGAGCTCAATGTTTTAAAATTGGATATATACTAATAAAATTGTGACTGTGGTGGTAAACTGTCTTTGCTTGTTATTTTCCATTTAGTTGGAAACCTGCCAGTGAAGGGGGAAAGTTGAAATTTGGGGTCTAAATAGTGGTAATTGATAATAACAACATTGGTCCTCCAACAGAAGCAAAGAGGAAGTTCTTAAGGGGAATGCATATCTTGACTCTAGGGGTCAAATAACTAAAAACCAAGTCAGGAATCTTGGTGTGATTCTAGGGTCAGACCTTAGTTTCAGTAGTCATGTCGAAGCAGTAACTAAATCAGCATACTATCATCTCAAAAACATTGCAAGAATTAGATGTTTTGTTTCCAGTCAAGACTTGGAGAAACTTGTCCATGCCTTTATCACAAGCACGGTGGATTATTGTAATGGTCTCCTCGCCGGTCTTCCCAAGAAAACCATTAGACAGCTGCAGCTCGTCCAGAACGCTGCTGCCAGGATTCTGACTAGAACAAGAAAATCTGAGCATATCACACCAGTCCTCAGGTCCCTACACTGCCTTCCAGTTATATTTAGAAGTGATTTTAAAGTACTTTTACTTGTTTATAAATCACTTAATGGCCTAGGACCTAAATACATTGCAGATATGCTCACTGAATATATAACAGACCACTCAGATCATTAGGATTGAGTCAGTTAGAAATACCAAGGGTTCACACAAAGCAAAGGGAATCTGCTTTTAGCTATTATGCTGCCCGCAGTTGGAATCAGCTTCCAGAAGAGATCAAATGTGCTAAAACATTAGTGTAAACTAAATTGACAAAAGCATTAACAAACCTCTTTAGCAGACATGACTTCACTTCTTTTCATGCCTGGAGCGACAGAGTCATAGACAAGCTGGAAGATGGAAACAAAGCTGAAGCAATTACATTAATAACTTGGAAATATTTTACCTTGCACATTTCCTGCCCACAGCGAGAACACCATGGCAAGTCATGTCCTCCATAATCATATGTTATCTCTTCACCTTTATTGATGTCGCAAATAAACAAAGATGAGGCTTTCCTTCCAGTTCAGTTTTTTTCATTTTGCCATTTGGCTTTTGACTGTCATTTACGAGTCTCCCAAGAGAGCCGTCATCAAAGGAGGCATCAATGCTATACGGAAAAAAAATGTAATTGTTACAAATGTTCACTAAAGACATGCTCTAGAAAGGAATACATCATTAGTACATCACTTTAACATGCCCCAAAACTGTGTGTGGTATTTGGTTTCAAGGTTAAGAAAAACATTTCAAAAGATGCACAGGGTTTTACATACAGTAAAATACAGGCTACTCACCATGTAGTCATGCCCTCGGTGTTTGAAAAAGTATGAATAATAATAATAATAATTATTATTATTATTATTATTATCTTTTTCAATTTTCCTTTTTCTAATAAAGTTCTTCTATATTCAAGAACAAAGGAACATTTTAATATAGGCGTTTCTGCAAACACACCCCGACCTGAGTGAAATAAAAATCAACAGGAAACTGTTAAACAATTTAAACTACAAAGGTACGGTGGACAATTTCGAAAAGGCTAGCAATAGCAAGCTAGCTTTGAAAGCATAAGATCCCCACCCTCCCTGTATGGTAATGATGAGAGACAGCGCTGGTGGAGGATTGAATGCAACGCTGAAGAGCAGCTTTAATAATGATAAATAATGATAAAAATAATGATAATTATCGCAATATAATTTTCCTCAATAATACGATATGAAGAGTTCGATAAATGTTTGATCTAATTTTTATGTGCCAAAAGCAGAACGAAACAGCACGACTCATTTGAATCGCGCCACACTGACCGTTTATCCGCTCGGACTAAAGTTCAAACTGCCGCACTGCGCGAGCTTACTAGAGAAGATGCATTTATTATCTCGATGCAGCACAGACACACCTGGAAAAAACAAGCGATGCTTCCATTATGGGTGTAGCTCATACCGTATGAAAATGAGGTTGCTACAATTTTTACAGATGTTACTGAATGATAATGAACAAAAATTTACCTCTGCATCCTGAAGCTACTATCAAATGTGCATTTCTAAGACACAAAAAAGTGATATTATTATTATTATTATTATTATTATTATCGCTATCATCAGACAGCCCAAACCTGTTTTTTGATCTGAAACAATATAACTCATTAGAACATGCAGAAATAAATTTTTTCTATTTAGATATTTATTTTAAGGAAAATTAATGGTCTGGTTTCTACAACTTTTACTTTGGAGCAAAAATCTGACTTCAAACTTGAAAGAAATAAAGATTTGACATTTATCGTGATAATTATCAATATTGACCGATATGAAAAAAAAGATTATTGTGATCATTTTTTCGCCCATAACGCCCAGCCCTACTCACACTACATGCATATTGTGCCCGAAATCGACTGAACCTTGCTCTGGCCCACCTCTTCCAACAGAGCCAGGAATGGCTAAACAAACTGTGCCCGAGCACTGTACAGAACGATCACACTAGTCAAAAGAACTGGGCTTTGTGGGTCAAACACACTCGGGCACGGTTCAGATCGTCTAGTGTGAGTACATCCCTAGGTCCCATCTTTGTTGTTAGATCCAACACTTTGGTCTAATCTGAAATGTATTATACTCCATTATTAGATTACCCAAGGTATGCATCATACACTGTACACATCACATCACATAGTATCTAGTATAATACAAGTTAACCAATTAAGAGGTAAGGTTGATGGGAAACAAAAACAACAATAACAAAAAACAAAAACGTACCCTTGTTGGGATTAATGTATCTCGCAGTTACTATGTCTTTGTCCTTCCCCATTTTTACATGGATTTCTGCATCTTTTAGAGGATTTGGTCCTCTGGTCCGACATCTCGGACTCACTACAAAATATCATGTCAAGTCAATCTTTACAGATAAACAGTGTAATAATTAAGGACTTAACTTAAAGAAATGGGTAATGCTTTGTGTTTGAAAAGGACTGCTTTTTAAACTCAGTTCCTCATATTTATAGTTAACATTACTCTATACAAAAAATAAACAATGAAATAAAAAACTATCAATCCAAAACTAAATGTAAACTACAAAAATAAACATTGATGTGTTTGATGTTATTCATTAAAAAGATTTTATCATTAGCTATAGCTACACTGGAGAGCTGCTTAATAAAAGAAAATCAAGTTGTAATTCTAACTGAAAGTGACACTGAGATACAGAGATGGAGGGTGAGACGCTCCCACACATGTAAATGAAAACAGTTGGTGTGTAGCAGCATTTACTGTGCTGCTACACACACGTCCGTGACCATCACGCATGTAAATAATTAAATTGTGACAGCCCTACAGGAAAGCGTGCAGCATATATTTACATATTCATCCAAATTCATATTCAGCTGCATCGTAAGCGCTGTATATTTATTCTTCCCTTGAATTACATCTCGGACAGCTGAATTATAGTCTTGCGCTACAGCGCCACATTGGTCAAACCGTGTTATTACAGGCCCTTACATTAGGTCAAATTGTCGATTGTCGAAGGATGGTTTTTTTTAATTGTCAGTGTTGTTGATAATGTCAAATGATCGTTTAGTCCCATCCATCGTTTAGTCTTTATCAAGGAAAATTAAATGACATTAATTAGATTACTTACACCTAACACTGCCCCTGTTATGGGTTAACTTTTCTCTTTAAAAGCAAACAGAAACAGCCGCAGGCAGTGCTTTGGGTAAGAAAAATGCACGCTCCAGTCTCAAGGCTATGGGATGATATTAGACTCAAAACGATTAATAGATGCACGCACAATTATCCATCTACTGCATACAGTTTATGCATGTATCTTACAATCCACAAACAAATGCCTTTCAATTTGAGTCTGACAAATGTATGACAAATACAGACATGTTTGCGAATAAAAATGTTCTGTTCTGCATTAATATATCATAAATTGCTCATGCAAAAAGGAATCCGTGCATTTGTGGATCAGATGACACGCATGTATTTATTGAGGTCTTGCTCGAGTCAATCTTGTTCAGTTCATTTGGATTTTGAGACTTCATTTTTGCAGTTTAGACCTTTTCACGATGCCCACACACACAACTACCAATGAACAAGGCCCAGTGCAATTCATTAACGTGTACTCGATTTAAAAAATTCGCAAATTTGCGTCACTCCACTGAAACAAATGCAACTCAACCGGTGTCTGCAGAGTTAAGAATTACATTAATGTGCAGCATTTTGTTCTAACAGAGACATATTTGTGAATACAAATAGTATAGTTTGTATTAAAGTATCACGGTTTGTGCATGTGGCGATTAAAATGTTCATTTGTGGATCAGAGACATGCGTGCATTCATTCACATCTCTTCTGAATCGATTCTGTTTGATTCATTTGAATTTTGAGACTTTCGTTCCGCCCTTTTAGCCTTGCCCAATCCACACACACAGCTCGCGATCCACACAAGTAGGGCTCGCTGCAGCCTGCGGTAGACATCCAACTCCGCCCATATCCACGCCCATTTCAAATACATCACCCACCTTGTGATTCCCCAATCTCTATATGCGTCATGACGTGCCCTATACCGGGAAACCCGGAAGTATGTCAAAGAAACATACGGTAGTTTCGGGGATCTATATAAAATATTAGGCCATTGTCCTTCGCTGGCCAATTTAGTCCCAAGGAGTATTGAAATAGTACACTTACAATATACTACTAGTGCACTGATATTTGTATACTTACTACATAAAGTATACTTAAAATATACTTTAATAAACTTGAAGTATACTTCTTTTTGGTAAGGGTCACCAAGAATCATTTCACACAAAGACCACAAGTAGGGTCTCACATCTGCATGACTTCAGGTGTATCTGTATAAACTATTTTTATTACACTAAATGCAATTGCCTTTTCTTCCTCCAGAATGAATGTACAGGTGACATTTGCATTTTGTTAACTTCTAGACACATTTGAACATTTCTTTACAGAATGAGTTTGTGAATGCCTTTAGGTTTCTGTTAACTATGAAACACTTCCCACACTGCTGCCAGGTGAATGGTTTCTCTCCAGTGTGAACTCTCATGTGGACATCAAGGTTTGAATTGAGATGTGAGATTTGACATGATTCCTAAGGTGTTTCTCATCTGTGATGAAGTCCTTTCACACTGGTGACATCTAATACAGTTCTCTCTTAAGTGAATCCTCACATGTTTATTAATGGTTATCTTGCATCTGCTTTACTCACAGAAAATAAGGTTCATTTATTTTATAGCCTACATTGCAATGTTACATTTAATAATAATAATTCAATAAAATATCTACTCTCTGAACAGGTTATGATGTGCATGATGATGAGTGCGATGCAGCATTTCTTCACACCAATCACACCAGTCTTGTCCACTCGCTAAAAATCATTACATACAGAAAACGCATACCAATACAAAAAAGTTTATTCATGCGTGCTATTAGTATACTTCTTTTAAACTAAAAACTGAAAAGTATACTTTGTCTACTTTTTATGTACTTTTCAGAAATATACTTAAAATGACATTTAAGTATACTTGACTTTACTTATAAGTCGACATTTGAAGTGGATCACTTTGTTCTTCAAAGTTGTCCTAAGACAAGAACGTGTATTTTTTTTTTGCTTTGTTTTTCACTGTGAAATTGTTTCACATATGAAAAGCAACAGTATGCTGCATTTAGGATTGCTCTTACCATACACTTCACAATAGAATACAGTAGAATAGAATCACCATACAATTCTTTCCCACAAAGGATAGGACATGTATTTTATTTATAATTTTATTTTATTTTTTATTGTATTGTATAGAGATTACTATGCAGACTTGAGATGGAGTGTCAGTTTGAGATGCAGTCTCAATCTTAGAGGCAGTGCCGGTCTGAGGGGCAGCATCAGCTTTAGAGGCAGTGTCAGTCTGACAGGCAGTTGGAAAGGCAGAGTCGGTCTCAGAGACAGTGACAGTCTGAGTGGCAGCGTTATTCTGAGAGGCAGTGCCTGTCTGAGAGACAGCGTTAGTTTCAGGTGCAGTGTCAGTCTAAGAGGCACTGTCATCTTGGAGACAGTGGCAGTCCCAGAACAATCAGCAGTCTTAAAAACATAGGCAGGCTCAGATCCACTGTCAATCTGAGAGGCGTCGGCAGTCTGAGAGGCTTCATCGCTCTCAGAGTCATCGGCAGTCCGAGAGGCTGCATCGCTCTCAGAGGCGTCGGCAGTCTGAGAGGCTTCATCGCGCTCAGAGGCTTCATCGCTCTCAGAGGTGTCGGCAGTCTGAGAGGCTTCATCGCTCTCAGAGGCTTCATCGCTCTCAGAGGCTTCACCGCTCTCAGAGGCGTCGGCAGTCTGAGAGGCTTCATCTCTCAGAGGCTTCATCGCTCTCAGAGGGCTGCAGTCTGAGAGGCTTCATCACTCTCAGAGGCTTCATCGCCTCAGAGGCCGGCAGTCTGAGAGGCTTCATCACTCAGAGGCTTGCCTCAGAGGCGGCAGTCTGAGAGGCTTCATCACTCTCAGAGGCTTCTTCGCCTCAGAGGCATCTCTCAGAGGCTTCAGAGGCAGTCTGAGAGGGCTCTCAGAGGCGTCGGCAGTCTGAGAGGCTTCATCACCTCAGAGGCTTCATCGCCTCAGAGGCCGCAGTCTGAGAGGTCACCGCTCAGAGGCGCTGGCAGTCTGAGAGGCTTCATCACTCTCAGAGGCTTCATCGCTCTCAGAGGCGTCGGCAGTCTGAGAGGCTTCATCGCTCTCAGAGGCTTCATCGCTCTCAGAGGCTTCACCGCTCTCAGAGGCGTCGGCAGTCTGAGAGGCCTCAACGGTCTCAGAGACACTGTCAATCTGAGAGATGTTGTTCTCAGAGGCAGTGTTGATCTCAGATGCTGTGGCAAAAAAAAAAAAGAAGAGGGCATAACATATTTTGTATTTTTCCTATTTTTATGCCTCTGGGTTAAAGAGTACTAAATGCATGAATGTAAATGTATAATCAGAAGACATAACAGAATAGGCAGTGAAAGTAATTTACATGCAAATTGAATAAGCACTGCATTTAAATTTCTTAAGTAATGTTTTGCATGCTGTTTCCTATGAAAACCTAATTAATTCATACTTAACTAATAACCTAAATTGAATTATATTACAATTATATATTAATTTCATATTTCAATTATACATATTACCAGATAATATGGTCAAAGGGGCCAGTATAAGTTTTGTAAGATAAAATTCACAATGCCAATACTATAAAATCATAAGTCTATTAAACTGTTGTTTATTTGGCTCTAACAGGATGATCATTTTTGGTTTTACATCATACATTTCATAGGTTTTGTTTAAAAAATACATTTATTTGCATCAGTTTAAGCAAAACATTTTACAAATGCACAAAACATATCAATGTTATTTTACAGTTTACTGTTACTGTTTGAATTTTCTATATTTTTCTTTCATTTTATGATGTCTAGAAGGCCCTGAACACCAGCAATCACCGTACCTTCATCGATGTCCTCCAAATTCATTGTATTGGGTGAATTTTTCTTCACCCTGGTGGAGAACCACCACATCAGCACCAAACTAGCGATCAGCATGGTGTGGTGTTTGCTGAGAACCAACTTTTAGAGAACTATCCAAGTAGACAATCTTGCAGGCTGACAAGTGAGATAATTTGTGTTTGCTATCAAACAGGATAAATGTTTCTAACAAGCAGAGCAAATCTTGCAGTCATTAAACTGAACAGACTGAGTTTTGCAGACTCTGAACATTCTAATGTTCTAATTATGATGTCACGCTTGACCGCTTCCACACTCTCAGACAAAAAGGTACAAAAACTGTCACTATGATGGTACTTTTTCAAAAGGTACAGATTTGTACCTAAAGGGAGCTTATTTTTTAGTACATATTAGTACCTGTTAATACCTGAAGTATCAGTACCTAACATGTACATATTAGCACTGAAAGTGTACACATGGTATTAATACCTAAAAGGTAAACTTGGCCCAAGTGACAGCTTTTGTACCTTTTTTCCTGAGTACAGAAACAAACACTGTTGTCAAAAGAGAAAACAAATGGTACTAATATGAATTTATTTCTATATCATCCAGTCCTCTATTTCTCCAGTAGCTTTTAAAACAGTACTCAAACCAATACACACTCCTATATACAAATTAAAGGAACATAAATCTCTAAATCAGGCAGTTTAAGAGACTGTCCGAGATGTATGTTTGCACATAATGGGAGACATTTATGGCATGTATTCATTCGTTTTACAAGATAAAAGGTTCTGTAAAAAATTACAACTGGAAGCGTATTTAAAATCTTGCAGAGTCCTTTAAGTGATTTGTATATAATGGTGAAATGGATTATCATGATTTCATGTTGCTCACATTATTATGATTTTCTTTTTACTTCCTAATTTGCAGAAATAACTTAATGAATAAAATAGGAACAAACAATAATGGATATTAGACATTAATGGTAACCAAAACTCAACCTTCGTCCTGACCTTAACCTCTTACCATCACAGTGTCATCACTGCTTCATAAAATGTAAAAAGTTCAGAGTGTTATATGTAATACACAGTCTGCTCATTTGCCTGCAATATTCAGTCTGCTTGTTTGACTACAGTAATATTCAGCTGACAAGTTTCTGGCTTCTCATTTATATATACTATTCAGTTGACTCAACAGTCTTATATAATCAGTCTGCAAGGTTGTCTACAAGACTACGGGTGTACTCACACTAAGTACGGTTGCTTTGAACTGAGCCCAAGCACAATTATCCCTCCTTCCCACTCCCCCACTGGCCTGCACTCACACTTGCACTAAACTTTCCAGGCCGGAGCACACTTATGTCATGTATGAGATAATGAAGAAAACTACTTTCGTTATATTTTGCCTAATAAATTTATAATTTATACAGTGCAAACTACAATTCCTGTTCATCAATAAGGGGGTAACCAGACCCAATATAAACCGAATGTAACGCCACACCAGCAGAGGAAGTCCTTACCCATGAACTGACTGTTGCTGCTCCCTCTGCTGCCTCGTTGGTTACTTCCTGTTTGGTGGCCATAAAAGGAGGCCATCACCAAACAGATACCACAAAGGATTGTTTTGCTATTGTGGACTCTACCAAGTGTTTATCCCTGTTTTGTCTTTGCCACGGTTTTGTTTTATTGTCATAGTTTTGCTTTTGTTTCTCGCCATAGTTCTGTCTATTTTTTTGCCATCATTCTTTGCCTTGTTTATTTGTTACTTTTTGACGGCTCATTTGGACTTAGATCTTCTGCCTGTTTATATTGGATTACGCTATTGTTTTGCCCTGGATATACCTGTTTGTTGGAGATTGACCTTGCCTGACTTGACTATGATCTGTTCAATAACGCTTGCACGTGGATCTTACAGGCTTCCCAGAGTCCTCATTACAGAATACTTCGCCACCCAAAGATCCAGCGGCTTTTGTACACAGATAATCATGGACCCGGTATCACATCTCCTCTGTCTACAGCAAGGTAATCGGCCCATTGAGAACTATGTTGTAGACTTTTGCCAACTATGTCACCTAGTAAACTTCAATGATGTGGCACTCAAAGACATTTTTAGAGCAGGACTGTCCCACCCCATTCGTTCTGGTCTGCCTGGAGGTAAAATCCACTGACCTTTGGAACAATATATTGACTTTGCGTTATTGCTTGCGGGATCGTCTTTTACTGTCGGGATTGCGGATGAGGGACCCTGCAATCCTACAGTAACCTCCAACCCGCCAAAGCCAGTTTACACCATGCCTGCCAATTCAAAGCCTGCTCACGTCACGTCTGCCAAGCCACAGCCTGCTCACGCCAAGCCTGCCGCTCCAGGGCCTGCTCACGCCAAGCCTGCTGCTCCAGAGTCTGCACCTGTCATGGCCGCCCTCTTACAACCAGCTCACAAGATGGCTGCTATCTCCAAGCCAGTCCACAAGATGGCCGCCACCCCAGAGTCAGTCCACAAGATGGCCGCCATCCCCAAGCCTGTTCACCAGATGGCCGCCATCCCCAAGCCTGTTCACCAGATGGCCGTCAACCCCAAGCCTGTTCACCAGATGGCCACCCCGTCTGAGTTCCCAGCCAAGATGGCTGCCACGCCTGAGCCTCATCAAGCCAAAATCATCTCATCTGCATCTCATCCCATCATATCTGCCACACCCAAGGCAAATCAAGTGATACCTGATCCTCCAGTGTCAAGTCAAGGCTACACTTTCTGTGCCAAGCGAAGATACAGCTGTTGTTCTCCATGAGTCAAGCCAAGTCACAGCTGTGCCCCACGAGTCAAGCCAAGTCACAGCTATCCCCACGAAAGTGTTACAGCCGTGCCCCCACGAGTCAAGTCACAGCTGTTCCCATGAACGCCAATCTTCATGAGCTGCTGTTGCTGTTGTCCCTGAGCAAGCCACAATTGATCTTCATGAGCCAAGCCAAGTTACAGCTGACCTTCATGAGAGTCAAGCAACAGCTGACCTTCAAGAGCTAAGTCAAGCACAGCTGATCTCCTTGAGCCAAGTCAAATCACAGCTGACCTTCACGAGCCAAGTCAAGTCACAGCTGGACTGCACGAGCCAAGTCAAGTCACAGCTGGTCTTCATGAGCCATGTCAAATCATAGCTGTTCTTCATGAGTCAAGTCACGGCAGACCTCCCTGTGTCAAGTCAAGCCGCGGCAGACCTCTCTGAGTTGAGTCAAGAATCGGCTGTCCTGCCAGAACCTCTCCTGGTTCCCTCTGACTGTCCAAAGCCACCTCACATCTCAGCTGATCCTCTGAAGCCTCCTCACGTCTCAGCTGATCCCCTAGAGCCTTATCACGTATCAGCCGTACCCCCAGAGCCCAGGCTCCCAAGCCACGCAGAGTCCGCGCTCCCAATCTGCGCCCATGCCTCCAGAGGTGTCAGCACCTACTGTACACTGCAAAAAATGAAATCTTGACGAGTCATAAAAAATCTTAAAATTAGCTAGTAAATCTTGTGTTTTTTTTCTTCCAGGATAAATAAACTAGCCTAGAATTATGTGTAAAAGATTATTTTGCTTGTTTTGAGAAAATAGGACTTGAATTTTCTTAGAAAAAATGCTAATTATAATGATTTTTTTTTTCAATGAATTAAGTAACTTTTTAAAGTGAGCATTATATTTTAACACACTCTATCCTGAAACAAGACATTTCAAGTCAAATGTTCCTATTTTAAGAACACAATATTTCTTATTTTAAGATAACACTATTTAGGACTCCTGACACAATATTAATTATTATTTTTATTAAGTAATTAAAATATATATTTTTTTTATTTTACATTACTTCACTTTTGAACCAAATGAGAAAAAAACTGCAAATCAGAGAAGCATAACACTTTATTTGATGCTGACAATGTACATTTCTATTGAGATAACCTCTTGTAGACAATACAGTGTCCAGTATAAATCTCAAAAATTGAACATGTGCTGTTATTTTTTTTTCCCTTTACAACAGAAGCCAAATGTACGTACATTAAATTAGAGTTCGGATCCTTAACATTTTCTATTAGATCCATGCAGTCATTTGAAATTGGGACTACAATGTAAAATAAATAAAACAAGATGCTTAAACCACATGTTTCTGTTTAATGGCTCCACTTTTCTTTGTTTTTCTGTAAATTAATAGTCAGTGGTGCACTTGTACATCTCACACACATCGCCCAGATAATACTTGAGAGGAATGTAGGTACGGTTCTTACAACTGACTGCATAATATGATGTATAATCCACAATTTTATCTGCATCCACTATCTCAGTGGCTTGAGCAAGGTTTGGAACCTCAATTTCATTAGATGCAAAACCACAGCTGAAACCCACTGTATTATAAACCTGACATTCAAAGCAATACATTGAAGAATTTGCAATATATATGTCTTTTATGAGCCCAAACACAGGAACACCTTCAATTACATTGGTTACAATCACTGACTTCTGACACAAGTACTTGTTGCCACTTAGCTCAAGCCGTTTTACAGATATCACATGATGCACATTTTCTACACCCAAAAAATCTCTCATTTTATCCTGCACATACTTCAAATTTTCCACTTCAGATGCAGGACCAATTAGTAGATCTTTTGAAAAAATTGGGTGATTTTCACAGCTGATATTTTGACAACTCTCAAACATCTGATTGTGTTTAACCAAAGACATTCTTGAAATTTTACTTAGAAGACCACTGTTTGAAAAAACAGTTTAGATTCAAACCTCATACACATGTGTCTCAACACTGGACCCAAATCTTTAATCTGCTCAGGAATATGTATCAAATAATGTTGCTTTGGTGTTATATTGTTCTTAGGAAATAACCGTTTCACATTACTCAAATGCTGCTTAATAAGCAACTTAAGCTTTGCTATAGTTGTTAAAGAAATAACTGGTGCAAATAAGATCTGAACAATCTCTATTAACTCAATGATGATTTGAAAGTATTCATCTCTTTCACAGCTGTCCAATATAAATGGTAGGATCTTTAGAAGGACAAGCATTTGCCCAGAGGATTGCTTTAGTTTATTATCATTTGATGACAATGTGGTGACAGTAATAGGGCAAGGTTTGTCTCTGACATCAGTTGTGTCACGAATCTGGTCGGTGTCCCGTTGTCCACTCACCACCAGATGTCACTCTCGCTTCACCTATACACTCTGACTGTTACTTTGCATCTCGGACTGCATCTCCCATCCTCCACCGCTCTGATTGCGTCAGCCCCCGTGACCAATCAGGCGTTCTATAAAAACCCCGGTCCTCCCCAATGCACTTCCTGGATTGTTGAATCGTTGAATCGTTGAATTGTTGTTTTGTTGTATTCCTAGTTCCTGTTCCTAGTTCCTGGTTTTTGATCTCTCGCCTGGTTATCTAGTTATCTTCTGTCTAGCCACCTGCCTTTTCGGACTATCGCTCGTCTTCCTGGACTATTCTCCCGTCTCGCCTCCTACATTCCTGTTTACTATTGTTTGACCCTGCCCGCACGACCATGTATCTGTCTCGTCCATGTAATAAAAGCTTGCAAGTGGATCCGCTCGCCTCACGTCTCTTCTTCCCGGTAACAGAACAATCCAGCACAACAGGATCCAGCAGCTTCACCCCCGGACATTCAGATACAGACACTGACAGGATTCTATGCCGCATAAAACAAGGACCGCACACACTTCTTCAATACATCCGTGAGTTTATTTCAATTGCCAGTTATTCCACTCTCCCGGACTGTATAAAAGCTGAGATTTTCTGTGACCGCGTGAACCAGCCCCTCCGTGCGCGTCTGAGACGCGAGGGCCCGCGCTCGTCGTTGGAGGCGTTTTTGAACTTTGCGTTGTCATGTGTGGGTTCGCTGTGTACTGTGGGGGTTGCGAAAGAGGAACGCGACAACGCGGACATGGCAGCCGCGCATCCCTCCCGCAGACTGGTGGTCACGTCAGATCACGACGCCACAAACAAGTTTACCGCCTGGATTGCTCGTGAAATGGCGGCCGCGTTGGAGCGCGCTCATGCTATGGCGGCGTCAGCAGAGCCCGCGCACAAGATGGCGGCGACTGCGATGCCTGTTCGCAAGATGGCGGAGGCGCCAGTGCGCATTCACCAGATGGCGGCGATAACGGAGGTCATGGCGGTAGCAGCAACAGCAGAGCGCGCCCGCGGCACAAGATGGCGGCGACTGCGATGCCTGTTCGCAAGATGGCGGAGGCGCCAGTGCGCATTCACCAGATGGCGGCGATAACGGAGCTCCGTCATGTCACAGCTGCTGTACCAGAGCTGTATAAAGTCACAGCTGCTTTTCCTGAGTCAAGTCAAGTTGCAGCTGTGTTTCCTGAGTCAAGTCAAGTTTTCAAGTCGAGTCAAGTTGCAGCTGTGTTTCCTGAGTCAAGTCAAGTTTCCAAGCCAAGTCAAGCTACGGCTGCTGTTCCAGTGTCACGTCAAGCTACAGTTCTTCTTCCTGTGTCAAGTCAGGTTAAAGCTGTGTTTCCTGTGTCAAGTCAAGTCAGAGCTAGTGCCCCCATCTCAAGTCAAGTTACAGCCATCTTTCCTGAGCCAAGTACAGTCAAGATGGCTGCCACGCCAGAGCCACTGCTCAAGATGGCTGCCACGCCAGAGCCACTGCACAAGATGGCTGCCACGCCAGAGCCTGTTGCAGAGATGGCCGCCAAGCCAGAGCCCGCTAACACCATGTCAGTCAAGCCAGCCCCCGCTAACGCTATGTCAGTCAAGCCAGCGCCCGCTAACGTCACATCAATCAAGCCAGCGCCCGCTAACGTCACGTCAGTCAAGCCAGCGCCCGCTAAAGCCACGTCAGCCAAACCACAGCCCGCTCAGGACATCTCCGTCAAGTCACAGCCTGTTCACGCCATGTCTTCTGCTCCGGAGTCTGCACCCATCATGGCCGCCCTTCCTGAAGCGGTTCCTGAGTCAAGCAAAGTCGCAGCCGTGGTCTCGTCTGACATCTCAAGATCACAGCCTATCATGATGGTCCACGTGCTGGACTCACCCCTAATGACGGTATGGGCAGCTAAAATGGTGCTCCTTCAGGTCGCGGCGGCTACCCCTGAGTCAAGTTAAGACACAGAGTCAAGTCAAGCCAAAGCTGTTGTTCTCCATGAGTCAAGCCAAGTCACAGCTGTTCCCCACAAGTCAAGTCACGTTACAGCTGTTGTTCCTGAGTCAAGCCATGTTGTTCCTGAGTCAAGTCAAGTCATGCCAGCCATGTTGTTCCTGAGTCAAGTCACGCTACAGCTGTTGTTCCTGAGTCAAGCCATGTTGTTCATGAGTCAAGTCCCGTTACAGCGGATCTTCATGAGCCAAGTCAAGCTGCTGCTGTTATTCCAGAGCCAAGTCAAACTTCAGCCGCTGCTCCAGAGTCAAGTCAGGCTACAGCTGTAGCCTCCAAGTCCAGTCAAGCTTCCAAGTCCAGCAACGTAAGGGCTGTCATTTCTGCGCCAAGCAACGTTAAGACCGTCGTTCCTGAGTCGAGCAAAGTTCAAGCTACGGTTCCTGAGTCAAACCGATTTAAAGCTGCGGCCGCTCCTGATTCAAGTAATGGCAAAACTGCGGTTCCTGAGCGAAGTACGGTCAAGACTGAGGTTCCTGTGTCAAGCAAGGTCAGAACGGATCCTCCCGAGTCAAGTCAAGTCACAGTAGATCTCCATGAGCCTTGTCAAGTCACAGTTGATGTCCACAAGCCAAGTCAGGCCTCAGCCCGTCACCACGAACCTAGTCACATCCTGCCCGACGGCTCAGAGCCCCGTCACATCTCGTCGATCTGTCTAGAGCCTCACCATGTCTCGTCTGACCGCCCAGAGTCTAGTCACGTCCCGCCTGACGGCCCAGAGCCTCTCCATGTTTTATCAGACCTCCCAGTGCCTCGTCATGTCTCGTCTATTCGTCCAGAGCCAAGTCACGTCTCATCTGACCTTCCAGAGCCGTGCCATGCCTCGTCTGATATCCCACGATCACGGCCTATCATGATAGCCAGTGTACTGGACCCACCACAACCTCCCGCTGCTGCTCTTCCTTTAATGGCGGTTGCCATCTGGTGTGTGTGGGCTGCACACTGTGCCCCTGAGGTCACGTCTGTTCACAAGTCAGCTCCTGAGGTCATGTCTGTTCACAAATCAACCCCTGAGGCCATGTCTGTTCACCAGTATGCTCCAGAGCTCCCGTCTGATCTCAAACCTGCTCCAGAGCTCCCGTCTGATCTCAAGCCTGCTCCAGAGTCCCTCTCTGACCTCAAGCATGCTGCAGAGCTTTCGTCTGGTCTCCAGCCTGCTCCAGAGCTCCCCTCTGATCACAAGCCTGCTTCAGAGGTCCCGTCTGGTCACAAGTCTGCTCCAGAGACCTTCCCCATTGGAGAAGCTGCGCCAATGCCTCCAGAGGTGTCGGCGTCTGTCGTAGAACCTCTTATGGAGGGGGCGTTAACCGCTAAACTCTCTGCTTCTCCCTTTTTTCTGTCTGCATCCTCTGTCACTGTTCTTCCCAGGTCCCAGTCTATGACGCAGCCTCCTGTTCCGCCCCGGGGGGCTGCTGTGCCTCCTGTTCTGCCCCGGAGGGCTGCTGCGCCTCCTGTTCCGCCCCGGAGGGCTGCTGCGCCTCCTGTTCCGCCCCGAAGGGCTGCTGTGCCCTCTCCCCCTATTCTGTCTGCCTACTCTGTCCCTGCTTTCCCCAGGTCCCAGACCGTGACTCAGATTCCTGTTTCGCCCGGGAGGGCTGCTGCGCCTCCTGCTCCACCCTGGAAGGCGCCCGCGCCTCACGCTCTGCCTCCGGCTCCGCCCTGGAGGGCTCTGGTGTCGCCTGTCCCGCCTCCGGCTCTGCCCTGGAGGGCTCTGGCGTCGCCTGCTCCGCCTCCGGCTCTGCCCTGGAGGGCTCCTGCGCCTCCTGCTCCGCCTCTGGCTCCGCCCTGGAAGGCTCCTGCTCCGCCTCCGCCCTGGAGGGCTCTTGCTCCGCCTCCGGCCCCACCCTGGAGGGTACCTGCTCTGTCGGTCCTGCCTCAATCTCTGGGCTTCCCACATGGACCTGGTCCTCCAGCCCTCGCCCTGTCTCGCTCCCACCCCACCGCTCCCCTGGACTGTTGTTTCTATCGAGCGTCTGGAAGCCGCTCCTTGGGGGGGGGCTATGTCACGAATCTGGTCGGTGTCCCGTTGTCCACTCACCACCAGATGTCACTCTCGCTTCACCTATACACTCTGACTGTTACTTTGCATCTCGGACTGCATCTCCCATCCTCCACCGCTCTGATTGCGTCAGCCCCCGTGACCAATCAGGCGTTCTATAAAAACCCCGGTCCTCCCCAATGCACTTCCTGGATTGTTGAATCGTTGAATTGTTGTTTTGTTGTATTCCTAGTTCCTGTTCCTAGTTCCTGGTTTTTGATCTCTCGCCTGGTTATCTAGTTATCTTCTGTCTAGCCGCCTGCCTTTTCGGACTATCGCTCGTCTTCCTGGACTATTCTCTCGTCTCGCCTCCTACATTCCTGTTTACTATTGTTTGACCCTGCCCGCACGACCATGTATCTGTCTCGTCCATGTAATAAAAGCTTGCAAGTGGATCCGCTCGCCTCACGTCTCTTCTTCCCGGTAACAAGTTGAGTATGGGTATCCTAGAATAGCACTGTTCAATGTGTCCAAGTCCAGCTGCCCTGACAGCACAAGATGTTTCAGTACAGTTTTGACTTCCAGTGGTGCCACTCCTAATATCACATGCATAATATTCTGTGGTGTTTTCCTGATGAGATCAAAGGCTGGAAAATTCAATCAGTTTGCTTTTCCTATTAATTCCATAAGTAGTTCTTAAACCGTTTCTCAAGAAGTCTGTAGCAGCCCTCTCAATTTCATTACATTGTCTGACATGTCTATCTAAATGTCTTCGAAATTACACTCACAGTGCCGGCATTTGCTGAATGCAAACCCAACTCCCTCTTTAAAGCCTGTTAGCTCATGCTGAGCCAGGGTGTCACCACAGAGAGAAACTACTGCACCGTATACTGTTCTCTCCCCCTTAGCAGTTTTGATGTTCACACCATTATACAACAAATTCAAATCTTCATGTATTCTCCACAAAATTACATCTACACCACACTGAGAGATGTCACTTGATTTAGCAATAGCAAGTAGACGGATGGCAGCTAACTTAGACCGTTGTTTTGGATTTATATTGCCCAGTGTATAATACACCATAAGAAGTTTGTTTTTTGAGGCACGAGAACCAAGAGGATTGCAGAGTTCTATCTCATCAGTATATAGGATAAGCTGCAGGGCATTGGGTCTCACAGAGAACAGTGGAGGTGTCAAAAGGGTCTTCAAAATTATTAAAAACGTCCAGCACTTCACTCATCAGTTGATCAGTGACTCCCTCTCTGAATGGCATCTGTAATTTGGCTTCGAAGGCAGTCCATCAGTGAGGCTTGATACTGCTGCACCCCAGAAATGATGTCACTGACAGCCCGCTAAAGAAAAAGCAATAATTAAGAAATAACTTAAAAGAAAGTCATACACAATTAGGAAACAGAAGGTAAGACTATGGTTTATCACCATAATTTTACATCATAAACTCTCACCTGGGAAAGGCAGTGTTTCTCTCTTGAAGTCAGTACAAAGGCAGCAGCTTGCTTTCTCAGTTGATCAACTTCAGGCTCATCTTTTGCATCACCTTCTTCTTGCTGGAAATGAAATAAATTATTTCAAGACTGAATTACCTATTTATTTAATTTAAAAATATAACTTAATAGATCTACTATAATGCAATAAAGTGCAACAGTGCCCATACACTTTTTTTAGTGGCCTTGGTTCTAGAAGTATCCTGTGTAGTGTTACTATTATGACAAAATTCATGATTTATTCATGTATTGGTATGTATTTATTTATTTGGCAAGTGGTAATGAAGTAAACAATAATAAATACTATTAACAATTTACTATCTTTTTGCTAACAATACACATTTTTTTCTAACAACAGACTATGCGGATATGCCCATGAAAGAAATATTTTATTAGTAAAATTTGTTAACTTACGTGCATGACTTCTTCGTCTAGTTCAGTCCAAGGTGTAAACGCAGCGCCATCATCAGAGCTGGCGGAAGCGGTGATGTCTGGTGCTGGGTCGCAGTTGCAGTTAAAAGCTTCCTCGAGGTTCGAAGTGCCTGGGATGCTAGACGCATCATGCTCACTTGGCACACATTCTGGCTGTATTGGGACACCGAAATTTTCAAAAAGTCTCCCTACCGCTTTGATTCCAGTATCTGCGGATGTAGATGCATGGGAATTGTTCCCTTTAGCTTTATCTGCATTTTGGCTTCCACTTGACCTGGATTTGTGACTGATAAAATGCGAAGAATGCCTCCGTTTGACATGATAGTAAAATAAGTTGTACACTCTGTACTCCTGAGAGCAACCATCAATCGCACAGACCACATGAAAATCCGGGCTGGAACTATGCACAGTGTTTGTGTGACTCAGCAAAGCTCTTAATGACAATGCCACAAACAGGCAGCAAATAACACAACGCCAAATCATTTTATGTGGAAAAAGCGAATCAGTCTTTTGATTTTTACCAGATTCTCTGTACACGTCCGTCCCAAAAAAAGCAATCAGCAGAAAGGAAGTGATTAAAACTTTTAGTCCAATCAAGGTGGCGGAATATTCAATCGTACATAAAATACAGAGGTGAAATCATAAAGCATTTTTTGTTTTAGGTTAACCAAATGATTTAGATTTCATAGATGTTTGCATGAAAGTCAAACGGCCTGACAATTAGTGTGTTCAAATTGTGCGGTAGAAATATTAAAAAAACTACAGGTTATTGTGCTTATTCCTTTTATTTTGCTAATTGATGTCTCAAGAAAAAAAGTAACCTGCAGTCCTTTTATTTGTATATTTTTTTCATTCAGATGGCATTTATGGAGCAGCTTGATTCAGTGGCTCAGTCCACTTTACAAGGTACACATTAACTTAACCTCCGAAATTAGATATGTAACAGTTACATTACTTTTAATATATTTAAGTGCATTTATAAAAAGTCATGGGAATGTTTGGTCTTTACCAAAAATGCTTTATATAACCTTCATTTTGATATTAACTGTAATTAGACTTTTGTGGGATTGTGTAAAAACAAAAATGTATATATGTATGTGTGTATATATATATATATATATATATATATATATATATATATATATACATACATATATACACCTTTTTTATTTTATTTTTTTACATGTGTATAAAAACTGTTATATTACACAACTGTTCAATATATATGTGTGTGTGTGTGTGTTTTTTTTAATCATCTTAGTTGCAAACATCAGTGCTGCAGTGTTACCGACGTTGTCACGTGACGACATTCGTGATCTTTTTACGACGAAAAACTACATGACTCTGTGAACTGCAAACATAGTTTGGTAAGTGTTTAAGGGCTTGTGATTTTTATATGTATATGAGTGTGTGTGCTTTTGTGTGTGTGTGTATATATCTGTATTTTCTGTTGTAATTATTCTGTTTGTACAACCTTGTATCATATTTAAACAGGATTCTGTCTTCAAGCAATTATTGAAAAGACTCCACAATGTAAGAACCCCAAAGAAGAAACAGGGTCCAACACCACAAAGAAGAAAGAAAAAGCGCCTTGATTTTGAGAGCTTTAACTGTGATGTTGGACACAGGAGAGAGCAGCACATCACCATCAGAGAGCACAAAATCCCCTGCTGGTAAGTGTACCAAATATTAAGAGTACACTATAAAAAGTTTGTAGATCAGAAGTTTTATACTGGTTTCTTTTTTAACAAGGAGATCATTCAGTCAGGCTGACCACAGAAAAGATGAAGACCATTCTGACACTGATAGTCAACAAAGCCAGGCAAGACATTACCGTACTCTCCAAGAGATCTATAAAAGACCAAAGCCCAACAAGGAGGCAGTTGCTCACCTACTTGACCTCGAGTTTGATTCTCGGAGAGCCTTCATCAACTCAAATACTTTGAAGGATCAGGACAGACCGTCAAAACTACTGCAAGCATACCCATGTTTCAGAGAACTAGATCATGTAAGTAAAGTATTTGATAATATATATTTAGGTCGTATTTGCTTCAATTGTATGTACAAATGTGTGTGTGGGATCATTTCAGGTGATGGATGAACTTGAACTTGAACTTGATGGCCGGATTCTTGACAAAGGAAACATCTAGGTTACGTACGTAACCCTCGTTCCCTGAAGGAGGGAACGGAGACGTTACATATGGGAACTCGCTTGAGAGTCCAATCATCTCTGAGCCTTATTCAAAAGGCCAATGAACATTGGCGAGTGGTATTTGCATGCCGAGCCACTCCCCCGTACATACGGGTATATAAGATGGTGGCGTGCAACCACTCATTCAGGTTTTCGCTGAGGAGCCGAGTCGCAACCTGGCATCAGCGCGACGTAGGTTCGTGGCAGGGGATGTAACGTCTCCGTTCCCTCCTTCAGGGAACGAAGGTTACGTACGTAACCTAGATGTTCCCCTTCAGTCGTTTCACTACAACGTTACATATGGGAACAGACCCATGGAAAAGGTCACGACCCTGACGGCGCGGTACGCACAAGCCCACGTGCTGACAGGCGGACGTGTCAGCAGATGGATATGAACGTAACCTTCCCAACGCCCTGAGGGCCGATAGGGGACCCCACAGGGATGTCAGTTGTTACTGAAGCAGGAGTTGGGGGGGCGGAGCACATGAGATCTCTACATGTGGAATGAAAAAAAATTCAATATATCTATAGCCTTAGAGATATATGAGGGAAACAGAGGCCTTCTGGCTGACCGTGGAAAAATACTGAGACATGTTGCCACAACCTGCTGGGCGAAGGAGACCCAGCTGGAGCACAGTCAGGGACTACTCCGCAGCTAGGCCTGACTGCGGGGCATGGAGGACCCAAGGTTCACCGGAGGAAACAACTGAGGGAAATAGCGCACGGATCCATTAGGAGTGGCGCAGCAAGCCGACACCAGCCTGTCTCCCGCTCACCTGATGTCTGTGTTAAGACACGGGAGGACGCGGCCTTTACGCGAAGGTTGTAGAACCTAGCGAAGGTATTAGGTGTCGCCCAGCCCGCAGCTTTACAGATATCTGCTAGTGAGGTGCCATGAGCCAACACATAGGATGAGGCAACACTCCTTGTGGAGTGGGCACGAACACCTAAGGGGCATGGCTCTCCCTGGTTTTGATATGACAGGGAGATGGCATCTACCACCCAATGGGCCAACCTCTGTTTGGAGACAGCATTCCCTTTCTGCTGACCTCCGAAGCAGACAAAGAGCTGCTCGGTGCGTCTGAAGTGCCGAGTGCGGTCCACGTATATATGCAAGCTACAAACTGGACACAGTAACGCAGAGGCTGGGTCTGCCTCCTCCAGGGGTAGAGCTTGCAGGTTCACCACCTTATCGCGGAAAGGCGGAACCTTGGGCACATAACCAGGCCGGGGTCTCAGGATGACGTGAGAATCGCCGGGCCCGAATTCTAGGCACGTTTCGTCGACCGAGAAAGCTTGTAGGTCCCCTACCCTCTTGATGGATGCCAACGCGGTCAGGAGCGCTGCCTTAAGAGACAGATATTTCAGCTCTACTGACGCGAGTGGCTCAAATGGGGCCCCCCGTAGACCCTGGAGGGTGACGGTGAGATCCCAAGAGGGCACGAGGTGCGGTCTAGAGGGATTAACCCTCCTCGCACCTCTAAGGAACCTCGCGACCAGTTGGTGCTTACCAAGGGATGCTCCATCCACTGCATCGTGATACGCTGCGATGGCAGCAACGTACACTTTGAGAGTCCAAGGGGACAGCCTGCGCTCCAACTTCTCCTGCAGGAAGGAAAGCACTACTGCAGTCGGACATCTCTGTGGGTCCTCCCCTCGAGAGGAGCACCAGTTGACGAACAGACCCCACCTCGGTGCATAGGCCTGCCTTGTAGAGGGAGCTCTAGACTGAGTGATAGTATCTACCACGGCCTGTGGAAGGCCGGAGAGGTCTGACGAGGTTCCACAGGTCGGGGCGTGAAACCTGGAAACCAGGTCCGGGTGGGCCAATATGGCGCAACCAGCAGGACCTGCTCCTCGTCCTCCCTGATGTTGCACAGTGTCTGTGCAAGGAGGCTCACTGGGGGAAAGGCGTACTTGGGCCCCGGAGGCCAGCTGTGTGCCAGCGCATCCCTGCCGAGGGGAGCCTCGCTGAGGGAGTAAAACAGCTGGCAGTGGGAGGATTCGGGGGAAGCAAACAGATCTATCTGGGCCTCCCCGAAATGGCTCCAAAACAGCTGGACTGTCTCGGGGTGGAGTCGCCATTCTCCAGGATGGGTGGACTGCCGTGAGAGCTGGTCGGCTGCACGGTTGAGTTCTCCTGGAATATGAATGGCGCGTAGCGATTTCAGCCACTTTTGACTCCACAGGAGCTCTTTGTCTGCGAGTTGTGACATGCGACGAGAGCGAAGACCACCTTGGTGGTTGATATAGGCTACGGTCGCAGTGCTGTCAGTGTGAACAAGCACGTGCTTGTGGCGCAGCATCGGTCGGAAGCGACGTAGCGCAAGAAGCACAGCCAACAACTCTAGGCAATTGATATGCCATTGCAGTCAAGGTCCTGTCCAGGAGCCCGAGGCTGCTTGCCCATTGCATACAGCACCCCAACCCGTGGAAGAGGCATCCGTGTAAACGACAAGATGCCTGGAGACTTGTCCCAGGGGAACTCCGGCCTGAAGAAAGGCCACGGTGCCATGCCCATCTCGGGACTCAATCGTGTAACCAGTGCTGAAGCGGTCTCATATGAAGCAAGCCCAGCGGCGTCACCGCGGCTGCAGCTGCCATATGCTCCAGGAGCCTCTGAAACGTTTTGAGAGGGACCGCTGTCTTGTGTCTGAATGAGTCCAGACACTTCAGCACCGACTGCGCGCGCTCGTTGGTGAGGCGGCCTGTCATTGTGACCGAGTCCAGCTCCACACCAAGAAAAGAGATCCTCTGCACTGGGGAGAGTTTGCTCTTCTCCCGGTTGACCTGAAGGCCCAGATGGCTGAGGTGCCGGAGCACCAGGTCCCTGTTTTCGCACAACAGATCTCGCGAGTGAGCTATGAGAAGACAGTCGTCGAGATAGTTGAGTATGCAAATGCATAGAGAAGCTGGGGCGTGGGCGAGAAGAGTACAGAGCCCACCACGTCCTCACCAGCTCCTCATGCACCTCCGGGAAGAAAGGAACTGGGGGGGAACGCGGCGACGCTGCGGGTGACCTCCCCAGAAACCAATCATCCAGCCTTGAGGGATTGGCTGGAGGTGTTTTTGGCACCTCCAAACCGATCTCCCTGGCGGCTCGGAGGAGCATAGCTGAAAGTTCAGCATCTGCCTCTGACGGAGCGGCGACCGCTGAGGGGCGCCGGCCCGCCGCGACGTCAGCTTCACCTTCTAACTCTCCCTCTGATGCTGAGGCAGACATCTCCACCTCCTGTGGAGTGCCGAAGGAGACACTCGGCCCGGCCCACGGGGACGTGAACTGCTTCGGCCACTCGACTGCGTGGTGGTGCAGAAGTCCGCGGGGCTTTGCTGGCCGGCGGAGCATTCTGCACAGTCACCTGTATCTCACCCACGTGCTTCGCCACGGTAGCTCTGGAGGCTCTGAAGCGAAAATCTGAATGAGTGGTTGCACGCCGCCATCTTATATACCCGTATGTACGGGGGAGTGGCTCGGCATGCAAATACCACTCGCCAATGTTCATTGGCCTTTTGAATAAGGCTCAGAGATGATTGGACTCTCAAGCGAGTTCCCATATGTAACGTCGTAGTGAAACGACTGAAGGGGAACCCCAGATTCATCCCAAAACTAAAAGCTCGTTGGGAGAACTTCTACAGCAAAGCTCAATTCTATGGTGTTTACAAAAAAGTTTTGAAGCCACCAATGACACTGGATGGAGGTAAACTACCTGCCTTTGCTACTTGAAGACTTGAAATATGCAAAATCAACCAATAGTTTACTTTAACTTGCTTGCTGTCAGTATCAGATTTGAAATCAGTAAAAGACTGAAACAGATTACTTTGAAAAGTTTGAGTTTAATACATAAATTTGTAAC
>VONZ01002705.1:0-40740 GCA_012976165.1 Labeo catla | reverse complement strand
TGAAACCCTATTGTAATTGTTAGGATTTTTTTTATTATTATTATTATTATTATTATTATTATTATTATTATTCTTCCCTAGAACTGATCGTGCAGCCCAAACCGTAAGGCCTAGAGAGCTGAAACTTGGTCAGAAGGTAGTAGTCCTCCTCGCTACTCAGGCGCAAAGAACCGGTCCAATCGGCCTAAAGGTGGCGCTACAGCGCAAAAACTAACTTTTTTCGCATTTTTGGCCCTAGCTCGTACAATTCTTGTCGTAGACTCAAAAAATTTACATCGTTGCGATCCTTGGGTCAATACGCACAAAAGTGCACGGCGCAGATTTTTCGTACGAAGCCCGGTTTTTCCGCAAAATGGCCGAATGTCCGAAACCTACTTTTGCGAACTAGTCCTAGGTTTTTCGCCCGATCGGAACCAAACCAGTGCAGAAATGTTCTCTGGACACTGAATATCAATAATTATCAAAAAAAGTTGAAATTTTGACTCATCGTTGCGAAGGGGCCCCAAAAAGTTTGTCAGGTGGAGGACCATTTTTACTAAAATGGCTATAACTCATGAACCAAATAAGATATCTTCACCAAACTCGGTACACATGTGTATAAGCTCAATCTTTGGTGAAATAACAAAAATTGCACAGCTCTGCCACTTGATGGCGCTATAAGCCTGAAAAAACATAAATTGACTATAACTATGCAATCGTTAGTCTGATCGACCTGAAAATTGGTATGCGGTGTCTCTGTCCTATGTGCCATAAGGGTCTATGAGGACATTGGCGTATCTCAAAAAACATGGCCGCCATCGGCCAACGAAGTTTGAGCACCCATTAGACAAGGTTAACAGAGGCCAATCGGAACGAAACTCACTGGGCATATTCGACTCATGGCCCTAAAGGTCTGTAAGAATTTTGAAAGAAATCGGCCACTAGTTGGCGCTAACAAGTTTTTTGCCTCTCTAACGTGCCTCACTCACGTGGTGTTTCACACATCCACACAATATGCATATCATTTGATAGATCTCCACATGCTGAGCAACTTTGCCTCAAGCACCATTGCTGTCAATCAAATCATTCATTAATTATTCACAAATATGTGAAAAACCTACTTTTGCGAACTAGTCCTAGGTTTTTTGGTCAATCTCGATCAAACCACTTCAGTAATATTCTCTGGACTCTCTAGATCAATAATTATCAAAAAAATGTTGAATTTTGTGCTTTGGTCAGCTATAACGGGGTCATTTAGAAAAGGGGCGTGGCCACATATATCCAAAAGCCTATAAAACCTAAACAAAAACTCAAAACTTTACAAAAGTTGGAGAAAACATGTGTCAGATGACTCTTAACAAGCATGTAAAATTTTATGGAGATCGGACCATAGGTGGCGCTATGACATTTAATAAGGCTTCAAAAACACAAAATTTCAAAAATAAATAACCTTAAATTGCTATAACATGCTCATATAATCACAGAAACACAAGATCTTCATACCACATGATAGACCTTCTCATGCTGAGCAACTTTGCCTCAAGAACCATTGCTGTCAATCAAGTCGATTATTACATATTCACAAATATGTGAAAAACCTACTTTTGCGAACTAGTCCTAGGTTATTCACTCAATCTCGATCAAACTACTGCAGCACAGTTCTCCAGACTCCGTAGATCAATAATTATCAAAAAAAAATTAAACTTTTGACTCACGGTCGCAAAGGGGCGCCAAAACGTTCAAAAGAGGCGGGGCCCCTTTTAGTAAAATGGCTATAACATTGGAACAGAATGACATATCATCACCAAACTCGGAACATATATGTAAAATCTCAGCCTTTGGTCAAATCCAAAAAATTGCGGAGCTTGACCACTTGGTGGCGCTATAATAGAGAAAAAACATAAAAATGGCTATAACTTCGCAACTGTCAGTCCAATCAACCTGAAAATTGGCATGCAGTGTCTCTGTCCAATGTGCCATAAGGGTCTATGAGGACATTGGCGTATCTCAAAAAACATGGCCGCCATCGGCCAACGAATTTTGAGCACCTAATAGACAAGGTTAACGGAGGCCGATCGGAACGAAACTCACTGGGCATGTTCGACTCATGGCCATGAAGGTCTGTAAGAATTCTGAAACAAATCGGCCACTAGTTGGCGCTAACGAGTTTTATGGCTCTGTAATCACGTGGTGTTTCACAAATCCACACAATATGCATATCATTTGATAGATCTCCTCATGATGAACAACTTTGCCTCAAGAACCATTGCTGTCAACCAAATTGCTCATTAAATATTCACAAATATGTGAAAAACCTACTTTTGCGAACTAGTCCTAGGTTTTTTGCTCAATCTCGATCAAACCACTGAAGTAATGTTCTCTGGACTCTCTAGATCAATAATTATCAAAAAAATGTTGAATTTTGTCCTTCGGTTAGCTGTAATGGGGCCATTTACAATAGGGGCTTGGCCACATATACCCAAAAGCTTATAAAACCAAAACGAAAACTCAAAACTTTACGAAAATTGGAGAAAACATGTGTCAGATGACTCTTAAGAAGCATGCAAAGTTTCATGGAGATCGGAGCATAGGTGGCGCAATAACAGTTAAAAAGGCTTTAAAAACAAGATTTCTATGGTAAATGGCCTCAAATTGTTAAAAAATGCTCATCTATTCACACAAACACTAGATCTTACGCTTACATCTGTATGATATATCGTCTCATTCTGAACAAATGTGCATACCACCTCAAAGGCCCTAAATGCTCGAACCCCGGTAATTGCTGCTTGCAGCTATATTTATTAGGGGTTCGAGCGCGTAGCGCTGAAACCCTATTGTAATTGTTAGGATTTTTTTTATTATTATTATTATTATTATTATTATTATTATTCTTCCCTAAAACTGATCGTGCAGCCCAAACCGTAAGGCCTAGAGAGCTGAAACTTGGTCAGAAGGTAGTAGTCCTCCTCGCTACTCAGGCGCAAAGAACCGGCCCACTCGGCCTAAAGGTGGCGCTACAGCGCAAAAAACTAACTTTTTTTACATTTTTGGCCCTAGCTCGTACATTTTTTGTCGTAGACTCAAAAAATTTACATCGTTGCAATCCTTGGGTCAATACGCACAAAAGTGCACTGGCGCAGATTTTTCGTACGAAGCCCGGTTTTTCCGCAAAATGGCCGAATGTCAGAAACCTACTTTTGCGAACTAGTCCTAGGTTTTTCGCCCGATCGGAACCAAACCAGTGCAGAAATGTTCTCTGGACACTGAATATCAATAATTATCAAAAAAAAGTTTAAATTTTGACTCATCGTTGCGAAGGGGCCCCAAAAAGTTTGTCAGGTGGAGGACCATTTTTACTAAAATGGCTATAACTCATGAACCAAATGAGATATCTTCATCAAACTCGGTACACATGTATATAAGCTTAATCTTTGGTCAAATAAAAAAAATTGCACAGCTCTGCCACTTGATGGCGCTATAAGCCTGAAAAAACATAAATTGACTATAACTTCGCAACCGTCAGTCCAATCAACCTGAAAATTGGTATGCAGTGTCTCTGTCCAATGTGCCATAAGGGTCTATAAGGATATTGGCGTATCTCAAAAAACATGGCCGCCATTGGCAAATGAATTTTGAGCACCCATTAGACAAGGTTAACAAAGGTCAATCGGAACGAAACTCACTGGGCATGTTAGACTCATGGCCCTAAAGGTCTGTAAGAATTTTGAAACAAATCGGCCACCAGTTGGCGCTAACGAGTTTTTTGCCTCTGTAACGTGCCTCACTCACGTGGCGTTTCACACATCCCCACAATATGCATATCATTTGATAGATCTCCACATGCTGAGCAACTTTGCCTCAAGAACCATTGCTGTCAATCAAACCGTTCACTAATTATTCACAAATATGTGAAAAACCTACTTTTGCGAACTAGTCCTAGGTTTTTCGCTCAATCTCGATCAAACCACTGCAGCGCAGTTCTCCAGACTCTCTAGATCAATAATTATCAAAAAAATGTTGAATTTTGTCCTTTTGGTAGCTATAACGGGGTCATTTAGAAAAGGGGCGTGGCCACATATACCCAGAAGCCTATCAAACCTAAACAAAAGCTCAAAACTTTACAAAAGTTGGAGAAAACATGTGTCAGATGACTCTTAACAAGCATGTAAAATTTCATGGAGATCAGACCATAGGTGGCGCTATGACAGTTAAAAAGGCATCAACAACACGAAATTTCAAAAGTAAATTGCCTTAAATTGCTATAACATGCTCATATAATCACAGAAACACTAGAACTTCATACCATATGATAGATCTCCTCATGCTGAGCAACTTTGCCTCAAGAACCATTGCTGTCAATCAAGTCGTTTATTAAATATTCACAAATATGTGAAAAACCCACTTTTGCGAACTAGTCTTAGGTTATTCACTCGATCTCGATCAAACCACTGCAGCACAGTTCTCCAGACTCCCTAGATCAATAATTATCAAAAAAAAGTTAAACTTTTGACTCACGGCCGCAAAGGGGCGTCAAAACGTTCGAAAGAGGCGGGGCCACTTTTAGTAAAAAGGCTATAACTTTGGAACAGAATGACATATCATCACCAAACTCAGAACACATATGTAAAAGCTCAGCCTTTGGTGAAATCCAAAAAATTGCGGAGCTTGACCACTTGGTGGCGCTATAATAGAGAAAAAACATAAAAATGGCTATAACTTCGCAACCATCAGTCCAATCAACCTGAAAATTGGTATGCTGGGCCTCTGTCCAATGTGCCATAAGGGTCTATAAGGACATTGGCGTATCTCAAAAAACATGGCCGCAATCGACCAATGAAATTTGAGCACCTATTAGACAAGGTTAACGGAGGCCGCTCGGAACGAAACTCACTGGGCATGTTTGACTCATGGCCCTAAAGGTCTGTAAGAATTTTGAAACAAATCGGCCACTAGTTGGCGCTAACGAGTTTTATGGCTCTGTAATCACGTGGTGTTTCACACATCCACACAATATACATATCATTTGATAGATCTCCTCATGATGAACAACTTTGCCTCAAGAACCATTGCTGTCAATCAAATCATTCATTAATTATTCACAAATATGTGAAAAACCTACTTTTGCGAACTAGTCCTAGGTTTTTCGCTCAATCTCGATCAAACCACTGCAGCGCAGTTCTCCAGATTCTCTAGATCAATAATTATCAAAAAAATGTTGAATTTTGTCCTTTGGGTAGCTATAACGGGGTCATTTAGAAAAGGGGCGTGGCCACATATACCCAAAAGCCTACCAAACCTGAACAAAAACTCAAAACTTTACAAAAGTTGGAGAAAACATGTGTTAGATGACTCTTAACAAGCATGTAAAATTTCATGGAGATCGGACCATAGGTGGCGCTATGACAGTTAAAAAGGCTTCAACAACACGAAATTTCAAAAGTAAATTGCCTTAAATTGCTATAACATGCTCATATAATCACAGACACACTAGAACTTCATACCATATGATAGATCTCCTCATGTTGAGCAACTTTGCCTCAAGAACCACTGCTGTCAATCAAGTCGTTTATTATATATTCACAAATATGTGAAAAACCCACTTTTGCAAACTAGTCTTAGGTTATTTACTTGATCTCGATCAAACCACTGCAGCACAGTTCTCCAGACTCCCTAGATCAATAATTATCCAAAAAAAGTTAAACTTTTGACTCACAGTCGCAAAGGGGCGTCAAAACGTTCAAAAGAGGCGAGGCCACTTTTAGTAAAATGGCTATAACTTTGAAACAGAATGACATATCATCACCAAACTCAGAACACATATGTAAAAGCTCAGCCTTTGGTCAAATCCAAAAAAATGCGGAGCTTGACCACTTGGTGGCGCTATAATAAAGAATAAACATAAAAATGGCTGTAACTTTGCAACCGTCATTGCAATCAACCTGAAAATTTGGTATGCAGTGTCTCTGTTCAAGGTGCCATAAAGATCTATGAGGACATTTGCGTATCTCAAAAAACATGGCCGCCATCGACCAATGAAGTTTGAGCACCTATTAGACAAGGTTAACGGAGGCCAATCGGAACGAAACTCCCTGGGCATGTTCGACTCATGGACCTAAAGGTCTGTAAGAATTTTGAAACAAATCGGCCACTAGTTGGCGCTAACGAGTTTTATGGTTCTGTAATCATGTGGTGTTTCACAAATCCACACAATATGCATATCATTTGATAGATCTCCTCATAATGAACAACTTTGCCTCAAGAATCATTGCTGTCAATCAAATCGTTCATTAAATATTCACAAATATGTTAAAAACATTCTTTTGCGAACTAGTCCTAGGTTTTTTGCTTAATCTTGATCAAACCACTGCAGTAATATTCTCTGGACTCTCTAGATCAATAATTATCAAAAAAAAATGTTGAATTTTGTTCTTTGGTTACCTATAACGGGGCCATTTACAAAAGGGGCGTGGTCACATATACCCAAAAGCCTATCGAACCTAAACAAAAACTCAAAACTTTACGAAAATTGGTGAGCACATGTGTCAGATGATTCTTAACGAGTATGCAAAGTTTCGCGAAGATCGGACCATAGGTGGCGCTATGACAGTTAAAAAGGCTTCAAAAACAGAAGCTGTGTATTGTAAATGGCTTCAAATGGCTAAATAAATGCTCATATATTCACACAAACACTAAATCTTCGTATCATTTGATAGATCTCCTAATGATGAACAGCTTTGACTCTTGGACCATTAATGTCAATCCAACTGTTCTTAAATATTTCATATTATTTAAAAAACCTACTTTTGTGAACTAGTTCTAGGTGTTTAACTCAAAATCAAGAAAACCACTGTAGTAAAATTGCCTGGACTCTCTTGATAAACATGTATCAAAGAAAATGTTAAACATTTTAATTTAGATAGCCATTTAGATAGCTACTTAATAATAAGATCATGATCTACTGTACCCGAGTCCATAAAACCTAAAAGAAAAGAAAATTTCACAAACCTAAGTCAAATCATCATCATATGATTCTAAACAAGCCTGCATTTTAAAGACATCAGGCAAAAAAAGGCAATGTAACAGTTATAAAGCTCAAAAACTATGCATCGCTCTTTAAAATGTCATGAAATTACAACTATAACCACTAGATGGCAGTAGAAGACCACTAATGGCTCATTGAAATGAACAGTGCTATTCACAGATTTTCCATTTATTTCAATTCATGCAAAGACTAAATCACTGTTATAACATTTCAAATCACATTTAGTCAAAGTTTAACACTTCATTTAAACACATATATCATATTTGACAATAATACAAGATTATGATTACAGTGAAACCTGAAAATTATATATAAAATCTTAAAAAGACTTGCACTAAACATTTTGTCACCTACCATTTAATACACAAATCTCTTATGTGCAACAAAATGTGTGCAGTAATGCTTAATGAACATTAATGTAACAGTTTAACTATTTAATTTCTGTTTGTGAGTGTATTCTCCATCATGGATGTGGCCACTTAATAAGATGATCATGAGCTACTGTACCCAAAAGTCTATAAAACCTAAAAGAAAACAAAATTTCACAAACCTAAGTAAAATCATCATCATACGATTTTAAACAAACATACATTTCATAGACATTAGGCAAAAAGGCCATGTAACAGTTATAAAGCTTAAAAGTAATGGATCTCTCTTTAAAACGTGAAATTGCAACTATAACCACTAGATGGCAGTAGAAGACCACTAATGGGTCACTGAAATGACTAGAACAGTGCATTTTCATGGTTTCAAGCTTTAATTTCATACAAAGATGATACTAAATCAATGTTATATCATTTCAAATCACATTTAGTAAAACTTTACCACTTCATTTATACAGATGTATTACATTTGACAATTATGCAAGATTATGATTACAGTGAAACCTGAAAATGATATATAAACTCTTAAAAACATAAGACTTACAGTAAGCATTTTGTCACCTACTATTTATGACCGAAATCTCTTATGTGCAACAAAATGTGTGTGTGTGTGTGTGTGCGTAATAATGCTTAATGAACTTTAATATAATAGTTTAACTATTTCATATTCTGTGTTTGTGATTGTATTGTCCATCATAGATGTGCTGTAGTGTTAGCCATATATTTTGGGTTGGACTACATCCTAAAACCATAGCAACCATAGCATCGGATCATAGGTGGCGCTATAACAGTTAAAAAGGCTTCAAAAACACAACATTTCTATTGTAATTGGCCTCGAATTGCTAACAAATGCTCATTTTTTCACACAAACACTAGATCTTCATACCATATGATAGATCTCCTCATTCTCAACAATTTTTTGTCTAAGACCATTGCTGTCAATCCAACTGTTCTTTAAATATGTTCTTTAAATGTACTGTACCCAAAAGCCTAACATTTTTAAAAGAAAGCTTGCAACGTCTCAAAACTGTGACAAAAATGACAAATAATCTCATTCTAAACAAATATGCAAAATTTAAGAGAGACTGGGCAAAAATAACACTATAATAGTTATGATGTTTAAAATCTCAGTGTTTGTATGAGACATTGCATGAAATTGCAATAATAAGCACTAGATGTCAGTAGAAGACCACTAATGGGCTTATTCAGCTGAACAGAACTGTTTTTAATAGGTTTGATGATCGATTAACACTTATAAAATCACTGTTATAACATTTAAAATCACATTTAGGCAAAGCTTAAAATTTTGTTCATACAGACATATCAGTTTTTTACAATTATGCCACATTATGATTACAGTGAAATCTGAAAAAGACACAAACTGTTACAAAGAGAATACTTGCAAGTAAAAGTGTTGGCCCATATCATTTATTTCAAATATCTGTACAAGAAAATGTGTATGCATGTATGTCTCTGTGTGTGTAAACATATTTATTCAGTATTAATATATTAGTTTAAACTTTTCGTTTCTGTGTGTGTATTTCTGTGAGCATATTGTCCATTTTGGATGTGTTTTACTGTCAGCCATGAATCCAGGTTGGCCTAGACCCTAAGCATACCACCTTAAAGACCTTAAAATGCTCGAACCCCGATAATTGCTGCTTGCAGCTATATTTATTATTATTATTATTATTATTCTTCCCTAGAACTGATCGTGCAGCCCAAACCGTAAGGCCTAGAGAGCTGAAACTTGGTCAGAAGGTAGTAGTCACCCTCGCTACTCAGGCGCAAAGAACCGCCCCAATCGGCCTAAAGGTGGCGCTACAGCGCAAAAAACTTTTTTTACATTTTTGGCCCTAGCTCGTACATTTTTTGTCGTAGACTCAAAAACTTTACATCGTTGCGATCCTTGGGTCAATACGCACAAAAGTGCACTGGCGCAGATTTTTCGTACGAAGCCCGGTTTTTCCGCAAAATGGCCGAATGTCCAAAACCTACTTTTGCGAACTAGTCCTAGGTTTTTCGCCCGATCGGAACCAAACCAGTGCAGAAATGTTCTCTGGACACCGAATATCAATAATTATCAAAAAAAAGTTGAAATTTTGACTCATCGTTGCGAAGGGGCCCCAAAAAGTTTGTCAGGTGGAGGACCATTTTTACTAAAATGGCTATAACTCAGGAACCAAATGGCATATCGTTACGAAACTTGACACACTTATGTACAAGCTCAATCTTTGGTCAAATAAAAAAAATTGCCCAGCTCTGCCACTTGGTGGCGCTAAAAGCCTGAAAAACAATAAAATGACTATAACTATGCAATCGTTAGTCCGATCGACCTGAAAATTGGTATGCAGTGTCGCTGTCCAATGTGCCATAAGGGTCTATGAGGACATTGGCGTATCTCAAAAAACATGGCTGCCATCGGCCAATGAAGTTTGAGCACCCATTAGACAAGGTTAACGAAGGTCAATCGGAACGAAACTCACTGGGCATGTTCGACTCATGGCCCTAAAGGTCTGTAAGAATTTTGAAAGAAATCGCCCACTAGTTGGCGCTAACGACTTTTTTGCCTCTCTAACATGCCTCACTCGCGTGGCGTTTCACACATCCACACAATATGCATATCATTTGATAGATCTCCACATGCTGAGCAACTTTGCCTCAAGAACCATTGCTGTCAATCAAATCATTCAATAATTATTCACAAATATGTGAAACACCTACTTTTGCGAACTAGTCCTAGGTTTTTCGCTCAATCTCGATCAAACCACTGCAGCGCAGTTCTCCAGACTCTCTAGATCAATAATTATCAAAAAAATGTGGAATTTTGTCCTTTGGGTAGCTATAACGGGGTCATTTAGAAAAGGGGCGGGGCCACATATACCCAAAAGCCTATCAAACCTAAACCAAAACTCAAAACTTTACAAAAGTTGGAGAAAACATGTGTCAGATGACTCTTAACAAGCATGTAAAATTTCATGAAGATCGGACCATAGGTGGCGCTATGACAGTTAAAAAGGCTTCAACAACATGAAATTTCAAAAGTAAATTGCCTTAAATTGCTATAACATGCTCATATAATCACAGAAACACTAGAACTTCATACCATATGATAGATCTCCTCATGCTGAGCAACTTTGCCTCAAGAACCATTGCTGTCAATCAAGTCGTTTATTACATATTCACAAATATGTGAAAAACCCACTTTTGCGAACTAGTCTTAGGTTATTCACTCGATCTCGATCAAACCACTACAGCACAGTTCTCCAGACTCCCTAGATCAATAATTATCAAAAAAAAGTTAAACTTTTGACTCACAGTCGCAAAGGGGCGCCAAAACGTTCAAAAGAGGCGGGGCCACTTTTAGTAAAAAGGCTATAACTTTGGAACAGAATGACATATCATCACCAAACTCAGAACACTTATGTAAAAGCTCAGCCTTTGGTCAAATCCAAAAAATTGCGGAGCTTAACCACTTGGGGGCGCTATAATAGAGAAAAAATATAAAAATGGCTATAACGTCGCAACCGTCACTCCAATCAACCTGAAAAATGGTATGCAGTGTCTCTGTCCAATGTGCCATAAGGGTCTATGAGAACATTGGCGTATCTCAAAAAACATGGCCGCCATCGACCTATGAATTGTGAGCACCTATTAGACAAGGTTAACTGAGGCCGATCGGAACAAAACTCACTGGGCATGTTCGACTCATGGTCCTAAAGGTCTGTAAGAATTTTAAAAGAAATCGGCCACTAGTTGGCGCTAACGAGTTTTTTGCCTCTGTAATCACGTGGTGTTTCACACATCCACACAATATGCATATCATTTGATAGATCTCCTCATGATGAACAACTTTGCCTCAAGAACCATTGCTGTCAATCAAACCGTTCATTAATTATTGACAAATATGTGAAAAACCTACTTTTGCGAACTAGTCCTAGGTTTTTCACTCAATCTCGATCAAACCACTGCAGTAATGTTCTCTGGACTCTCTAGATCAATAATTATCAAAAACATGTTGAATTTTGTCCTTTGGTTAGCTATAACGGGGTCATTTAGAAAAGGGGAGTGGCCACATATATCCAAAAGCCTATAAAACCTAAACAAAAACTCAAAACGTTATGAAAATTGGAGAAATCATGTGTCAGATGATTCTTAACAAGCATGCAAAGTTTCATGGAGATCGGAGCATAGGTGGCGCTATAACAGTTAAAAAGGCTTTAAAAACAAGATTTCTATGGTAAATGGCCTCAAATTGTTAAAAATGCTCATCTATTCACACAAACACTAGATCTTACACTTCTGTCTGTATGATATATCACCTCATTCTGAACAAATTTGCATACCACCTCAAAGGCCTTAAATGCTCGAACCCCGGTAATTGCTGCTTGCAGCTATATTTATTATTATTATTATTATTCTTCCCTAGAACTGATCGTGCAGCCCAAACCGTAAGGCCTAGAGAGCTGAAACTTGGTCAGAACGTAGTAGTCCTCCTCGCTACTCAGGCGCAAAGAACCGGCCCAATCGGCCTAAAGGTGGCGCTACAGCGCAAAAAACTAACTTTTTTCGCATTTTTGGCCCTAGCTCGTACAATTCTTGTCGTAGCCTCAAAAAATTTACATCGTTGCGATCCTTGGGTCAATACGCACAAAAGTGCACTGGCGCAGATTTTTCGTACGAAGCCCGGTTTTTCCGCAAAATGGCCGAATGTCCTAAACCTACTTTTGCGAACTAGTCCTAGGTTTTTCGCCCGATCGGAACCAAACCAGTGCAGAAATGTTCTCTGGACACTGAATATCAATAATTATCAAAAAAAAGTTGAAATTTTGACTCATCGTTGCGAAGGGGCACCAAAAAGTTTGTCAGGTGGAGGACCATTTTTACTAAAATGGCTATAACTCATGAACCAAATGAGATATCTTCACCAAACTCGGTACACATGTGTATAAGCAGAATCTTTGGTCAAATAAAAACAATTGCACAGCTCTGCCACTTGATGGCGCTATAAGCCTGAAAAAACATAAATTGACTATAACTATGCAATCGTTAGTCTGATCGACCTGAAAATTGGTATGCAGTGTCTCTGTCCAATGTGCCATAAGGGTCTATGAGGACATTGGCGTATCTCAAAAAACATGGCCGCCATCGGCCAACGAATTTTGAGCACCCATTAGACAAGGTTAACAGAGGCCGATCGGAACGAAACTCACTGGGCATATTCGACTCATGGCCCTAAAGGTCTGTAAGAATTTTGAAACAAATCGGCCACTAGTTGGCGCTAACGAGTTTTTTGCCTCTCTAACGTGCCTCACTCACGTGGTGTTTCACACATCCACACAATATGCATATCATTTGATAAATCTCCACATGCTGAGCAACTTTGCCTCAAGAACCATTGCTGTCAATCAAATCATTCATTAATTATTTACAAATATGTGAAAAACCTACTTTTGCTAACTAGTCCTAGGTTTTTCGCTCAATCTCGATCAAACCACTGCAGCGCAGTTCTCCAGACTCTCTAGATCAATAATTATCAAAAAAATGTTGATTTTTGTCCTTCGGTCAGCTATAACGGGGTCATTTATAAAAGGGGCGGGGCCACATATATCCAAAAGCCTATAAAACCTAAACAAAAACTCAAAACTTTACAAAAGTTGGAGAAAACATGTGTCAGATGACTCTTAACAAGCATGTAAAATTTTATGGAGATCGGACCATAGGTGGCGCTATGACATTTAAAAAGGCTTCAAAAACACAAAATTTCAAAAATAAATAGCCTTAAATTGCTATAACATGCTCATATAATCACAGAAACACAAGATCTTCATACCATATGATAGATCTCCTCATGCTGAGCAACTTTGCCTCAAGAATCACTGCTGTCAATCAAGTCGTTTATTACATATTCACAAATATGTGAAAAACCTACTTTTGCGAACTAGTCCTAGGTTATTCACTCAATCTCGATCAAACCACTGCAGCACAGTTCTCCAGACTCCGTAGATCAATAATTATCAAAAAAAAATTAAACTTTTGACTCACGGTCGCAAAGGGGCGCCAAAACGTTCAAAAGAGGCGGGCCACTTTTAGAAAAATGGCTATAACTTTGGAACAGAATGACATATCATCACCAAACTCAGAACACCTATGTAAAAGCTCAGCCTTTGGTGAAATCAAAAAAATTGCGGAGCTTGACCACTTGGTGGCGCTATAATACAGAAAAAACATAAAAATGGCTATAACTTCGCAACCGTCAGTCCAATCGACCTGAAACTTGGTATGCAGTGTCTCTGTCCAATGTGTCATAAGGGTCTATGAGAACATTTGCGTATCTCAAAAAACATGGCCGCCATCGACCAATGAATTTTGAGCACCTATTAGACAAGGTTAACGGAGGCCGATCGGAACGAAACTCACTGGGCATTTTCGACTCATGGCCCTAAAGGTCTGTAAGAATTTTGAAACAAATCGGCCACTAGTTGGCGCTAACGAGTTTTATGGCTCTGTAATCACGTGGTGTTTCACAAATCCACACAATATGCATATCATTTGATAGATCTCCTCATGATGAACAACTTTGCCTCAAGAACCATTGCTGTCAATCAAACCGTTCATTAATTATTCAAAAATATGTCAAAAACCTACTTTTGCGAACTAGTCCTAGGTTTTTCGCTCAATCTCGATCAAACCACTGCAGTCATATTCTCTGGACTCTCTAGATCAATAATTATCAAAACAATGTTGATTTTTTTTCCTTTGGTTAGCTATAACTGGGTTAATTTACAAAAGGGGTGTGGCCACATATACCCAAAAGCCTATAAAACCAAAACGAAAACTCAAAATTTTACAAAAATTGGTGAAAACATGTGTGAGATGATTCTTAACAAGCATGCAAAGTTTCATGGAGATCGGAGTGTAGGTGGCGCTATAACAGCTAAAAAGGCTTTAAAAACAAGATTTCTATGGTAAATGGCCTCAAATTGTTAAAAAATGATCATCTATTCACACAAACACTAGATCTTACACTTACATCTGTATGATATATCCCCTCATTCTGAACAACTTTGCATACCACCTAAAAGGCCTTAATGCTCGAACCCCGGTAATTGCTGCTTGCAGCTATATTTATTATTATTATTATTATTATTTTCCGCTAAAACTGATCGTGCAGACCAAACTGTAAGGCCTAGAGAGCTGAAACTTGGCCAGAAGGTAGAGCTCCCCGTGGGGATGTTCTGACAAAGGCTCGCCCAAATCGGCCTAAAGGTGGCGCTACAGCGCAAAAAACTAACTTTTTTTACATTTTTGGCCGTAGCTCGTACAATTTTTGTCGTAGACTCAAAAACTTTACATCGTTGCAATCCTTGGGTCAATACGCACAAAAGTGCACTGGCGCAGATTTTTCGTACGAAGCCCGGTTTTTCCGCAAAATGGCCGAATATCCGAAACCTACTTTTGCGAACTAGTCCTAGGTTTTTCACCCGATCGGAACCAAACCAGTGCAGAAATGTTCTGTGGACACTGAATATCAATAATTATCAAAAAAAAGTTGAAATTTTGACTCATCGTTGCGAAGGGGCCCCAAAAAGTTTGTCAGGTGGAGGACCATTTTTACTAAAATGGCTATAACTCAGGAACCAAATGGCATATAGTTACGAAACTTGACACACTTATGTACAAGCTCAATCTTTGGTCAAATAAAAAAAATTGCACAGCTCTGCCACTTGGTGGCGCTAAAAGCCTGAAAAACAATAAAATGACTATAACTATGCAATAGTTAGTCCGATCGACCTGAAAATTGGTATGCAGTGTCTCTGTCCAATGTGCCATAAGGGTCTATGAGGACATTGGCGTATCTCAAAAAACATGGCCGCCATCGGCCAACGAAATTTGAGCACCCATTAGACAAGGTTAACAGAGGCCAATCGGAACGAAACTCACTGGGCATATTCGACTCATGGCCCTAAAGGTCTGTAAGAATTTTGAAAGAAATCGGCCACTAGTTGGCGCTAACAAGTTTTTTGCCACTCTAACGTGCCTCACTCACGTGGTGTTTCACACATCCACACAATATGCATATCATTTGATAGATCTCCACATGCTGAGCAACTTTGCCTCAAGAACCATTGCTGTCAATCAAATCATTCAATAATTATTCACAAATATGTGAAAAACCTACTTTTGCGAACTAGTCCTAGGTTTTTCTCTCAATCTCGATCAAACCACTGCAGCGCAGTTCTCCAGACTCTCTAGATCAATAATTATCAAAAAAATGTGGAATTTTGTCCTTTGGGTAGCTATAACGGGGTCATTTAGAAAAGGGGCGTGGCCACATATACCCAAAAGCCTATCAAACTTAAACAAAAACTCAAAACTTTACAAAAGTTGGAGAAAACATGTGTCAGATGACTCTTAACAAGCATGTAAAATTTCATGGAGATGGGACCATAGGTGGCGCTATGACAGTTAAAAAGGCTTCAACAACACGAAATTTCAAAAGTAAATTGCCTTAAATTGCTATAACATGCTCATATAATCACAGAAACACTAGAACTTCATACCATATGATAGATCTGCTCATGCTGAGCAACTTTGCCTCAAGAACCATTGCTGTCAATCAAGTCGTTTATTACATATTCACAAATATGTGAAAAACCCACTTTTGCGAACTAGTCCTAGGTTATTCACTCGATCTCGATCAAACCACTGCAGCACAGTTCTCCAGACTCCCTAGATCAATAATTATGAAAAAAAAGTTAAACTTTTGACTCACAGTCGCAAAGGGGCGCCAAAACGTTCAAAAGAGGCGGGGCCACTTTTAGTAAAAAGGCTATAACTTTGGAACAGAATGACATATCATCACCAAACTCAGAACACTTATGTAAAAGCTCAGCCTTTGGTCAAATCCAAAAAATTGCGGAGCTTGACCACTTGGGGGCGCTATAATAGAGAAAAAATATAAAAATGGCTATAACGTCGCAACCGTCAGTCCAATCAACCTGAAAATTGGTATGCAGTGTCTCTGTCCAATGTGCCATAAGGGTCTATGAGAACATTGGCGTATCTCAAAAAACATGGCCGCCATCGACCTATGAATTTTGAGCACCTATTAGACAAGGTTAACTGAGGCCGATCGGAACAAAACTCACTGGGCATGTTCGACTCATGGTCCTAAAGGTCTGTAAGAACTTTAAAAGAAATCGGCCACTAGTTGGCGCTAACGAATTTCTTGCCTCTGTAATCACGTGGTGTTTCACACATCCACACAATATGCATATCACTTGATAGATCTCCTCATGATGAACAACTTTGCCTCAAGAACCATTGCTGTCAATCAAACCGTTCATTAATTATTCACAAATATGTGAAAAACCTACTTTTGCGAACTAGTCCTAGGTTTTTCACTCAATCTCGATCAAACCACTGCAGTAATGTTCTCTGGACTCTCTAGATCAATAATTATCAAAAACATGTTGAATTTTGTCCTTTGGTTAGCTATAACGGGGTCATTTACAAAAGGGGAGTGGCCACATATATCCAAAAGCCTATAAAACCTAAACAAAAACTCAAAACGTTATGAAAATTGGAGCAATCATGTGTCAGATGATTCTTAACAAGCATGCAAAGTTTCATGGAGATCGGAGCATAGGTGGCGCTATAACAGTTAAAAAGCCTTTAAAAACAAGATTTCTATGGTAAATGGCCTCAAATTGTTAAAAAATGCTCATCTATTCACACAAACACTAGATCTTACACTTCTGTCTGTATGATATATCCCCTCATTCTGAACAACTTTGCATACCACCTCAAAGGCCTTAAATGCTCGAACCCCGGTAATTGCTGCTTGCAGCTATATTTTTTTTTTGCATTTACAGCTGCATTTGTGTTTACAGCTCGCAGTTTGAGTTAACAGCTATCAATTCAGGTTTACAATTTGAAATTATGCATTTACACCTCACAGTTGTTAACAGCTCACAGTTCAAGCTTACAGTTTGCCATTCTGTGTTTACAGCTTGCAATTTAAGTTACAGCTCGCAATTTGAGTTTACATCCTGCAATTCTGCATTTACAGCTTGCAGTTTAAGTTTACGTCTTGCAATTTTTTTTCTTTACATCTTGCAGTTCTGTTTACAACTTACAATTCTGCGTTTACAGCTTGCAATTTCGAGTTGACAGCTCACAATTGTTTTCAGCTCGTAATTTGAGTTTGCGTCTTGCAATTCTGCATTTATAGCTCACAATTTTGAGTTTACAGTTTGCAATTTAGTTTACATTCTGCAATTCTGCATTTACAGCTTGCAATTTAAGTTTACATCTTGCAGTTCTGTGTTTACAACTCACAATTCTGCATTTACAGCTTGCAATTTGAGCTTACGTCTTGCAGTTCTGCATTTATAGCTCCCAATTCTGCGTTTACAGCTCGCAATTTAAGTTTGCGTCTTGCAATTCTGTGTTTACATCTTGCAGTTCTGTTTACAACTCTCAATTGTGTTTTCAGTTTGCAATTTGAGTTTACATTTTGCAATTCCGCACATCTTTCAATTTTTGCTTGGAAGAAACATACTTTTTTTTGCAAAACGCATTAGTTTCTTTTTGAAGGGAGATGAATAACAGTAATAACTGATTTATTATTTTTTTTTCAATATATTTTTATTTTTAAATGTTTTATTTTCATAGGAATATAACACTATTGCGATATTTTATATGCTCTTGTATTCTATTCTATCTGTTGTGCCATCTACATTATTGCATTTCTGTCCCCTCTCTCTCGGTCTCTCTCTCAGGTCTTCCCACAGTCGCTCCGGACATTTGTACGCCCACTCAGCCGCCCCAGCAGAGCCGTGGGCTCCTGCCATGTCCCCCGAACTGCCCCTCCGGAGCCCCTCAGACCCAGAGCCAACCGCCTGCCCCGCCGCTGCTGCCCACCCCGACTCACACACACGCGCACACACACACTCACACACAGCACGCACAGCACGCCATCAGCGCACACAATCACATGCTGCCTCAGGTGAGTACAGGAGTCGCACTGGAAAGCCACAACATCTGAACTGCGCTTTAAACTTACATTAGCCATAAAATGTATTTTAATATCACAGCAGCAACTATCATTTATTGTGGAATAAGATGCACAGACAAAATTTCATAAAACAAATAAAAAATAGGTTTGTAAAGTTTGAAATAAAAGAATAGATCAAATTTTGTGAATTAAGAAAAAAGTATTTTGTTAAAAAAAAAAAATTCTTAAATGATATTTAAACTCAGTAATTTAGGAGATAATTATTTGCAGGAAACTAGATTTTTCATTTCTGGAAAAAAAAAATGTGTGTATATATATATATATATATATATATATATATATATTTATTTTAGTATTTGATTTGATATTTAATTATATGTCCTATGAGCACAGCAGAGCTCCTGTCAGGTTTAGTATTTCAGTTTCTCTGTCCATGAACAGAACATTCTTCTCTAACCTCTCCTTCCGCTTGCGTCCCTCTAACACGATTCCTTTCTCTGGTTTCCTCCTTCTGAACGTCTGTTCCTCTGCTCTCTCTCTGTCTTTCTGCAGCCGGTGGCGTCTCTGCAGCCGTCTGCGCAGGCTGTGTCTTACTCAAACCCTTCGTGCCCTCAGGTCATCCTGCCTGTTTCTCCTTCCCAGCAGTACAACATGGTACTTCAGCTCTGCTCACCTCTCCTGCATCTTTCCCTTCATTTCCCTTCATCTGCTCTTGCTCAGTCTTCTGCTCTTCTGCTGGATATTGTATTTAGCCATTCTTTTCTTTTTTTTAGGTATTTTTTTAGGTATTTGCTGCAAAAATCTGCTGACTGAACAAATTTAAATATGGCCAATTTTTAAAGAGCTGAGCAGAAATGTGCAGATTTTATTTTTGCTGATGAGCATGTATTAAATATTTTCTACCCAAATGTGTTATTTGAGATGTAAAATGGTCCTGTTACAACTTTTCTAGGCATGACTTTTATTTTATTTCTTTTTATTTTGTGTGTTTTTTTATGTTTTTTGTTTATTTCAAGTAGATGACATTTTTATTTATTTATTTATTTATTTTTATTTTACTCTAGGTGGATTATCTTCTCGTTTTGTTTTGTTTTATTAAATTTTGTTTTATTTTAGTTATATACTAATAGTTACAGGTGAGGTTATCCCAGAATGCTTTGACAATTTCAATGAGATAGAGATTATTGCTTTGTTAGCTTAACAAAATGCTAATACCTGACTCAGTTTGAATCAGTCTCTTTTTTTTTTAATTTCATGTGAGAAGCTCCAATTTTGTGCTGCATTCTTGTCATTAACAGAGATGCTGTGCATGAAGAGCGTTTCAGATCAGTTGCATATGAATCTCCATGACTGTTAGGATGTTGTTCTTGTAGACAGTGAGATTGTTTACTAGGGTTTGAAGCGACTCCTGCTGATCTCTCTCCGTCTCTGTTCAGGGAGATGAGCTGACTCCAGGTTTCGGGCAGATGTCTTTAAGTCGTCAGGGCTCCAGCGAGGCACCGGAGCCGCCCGGCCTTTACCAACCTTCGCCCGCCGTACTATCCCAGCATCCTCCACCCCAGCCCAGCTACATCATGCCCCCACCGCCCTCTGGATACCAGCCTGCCGCTCCACACCCACATCCACCTCCACCACCGCCTCCGCCAACACAACCCATCCTACAGACAGCACCGCCCGCACAGGGATACATGCAGCCGCCGCCTCCACCGCAGCAGGTACACACACATATTAAGGCTTTCGTTCATCAAGGATGCATTAAATTAATCAAAAGTGACATTTATAATGGTACAAAAGATTTCAAATAAATGCTGTTCTTTTAAACGTTCTATTCATCTGTGAATCCTAAAAGATAAAATGTATCAGTTTCCACAAAAATATTGCGCAGCCCAAACGTTTTCAGCATAATAATCAGAAATGTTGATGCTGAAAATTCAGCTTTGATTGCGGCAATCAATTACAGTTTTATGAAACCTTGTTTTTGTCAAAGGATATAAAATAACTGTGGTTCTTTATCTCAGAATTCAGACTTTTTTTCTGAGTTTATAATTTACAGGTCTGAACCGATTGGAAATACAAGTCAGGTTTTCTGTTTAAATTCAGAATTGTGATATATAAACTTGCAGTTCTGAGGGGAAAAAGTTAGAATTGTGAGATAAAAGTTGCCTATTTTATTTTTTATTCCATGGCAACAACAAAAAACAATTGTGCAATGTGAAGTCAAAATTCTGAAAAAAAGAACAGAATTGCATGATCTAAACTCAGTTGCAAAATGAAAGTTTATATATTGTTTATATAATACTCTGCATTATACACTCGCAGTTGTGAGATACAAACTTGCATTTTGCAATTCTGAGTTTATATCATGCAGTTCTGACTGTCTCAGAATTGCAGAAAACAAAATCTAAATTGTGAGAGAAATTGGAAATTCTCTTTATTTTTTATTTTAGTGGCAGAAGCTGACTTGCATACAGTTTAACGTATTAAAATACAAAAAAAAAAAAATGTAATTTTGCATTGTAATAATATTTTACAACTTTTACTGTATCAAAAAAAAAGTCATACATTTGACCCTCTCGTCGAGGTGCTCAGGATTTAAAACAAAATAGCAGCTGTCAAATGCCTTCAGCTCCAATCCTGAGGTGAAAAGCTGTAATTTCCAGCGTAAAGTATTAGCAGACTCTCTTTCGCTGTGTGAGGAGGAAACGGGAAGCTGGCACAGCAGGGATGGAGAACTTTAGTTAGAAAAGGAAGTGTGAGAAGGAAGCTGAGTGTGATTGTTGTGAAGGAATGTTTGTGTTTGTGAATCACACTCTCCTGGTGCAAACGCGCTGTAATCTCACACACCTGCTGTTTCTGCTGCGCTTTATACCGAACGGCTGATAACGTGCAGCGGGAGAATCGCTTATCCTGTGCAAAACTTTTTAGAGCTGGCTTCAAAATATTGATTTCTCGTCTTTAATCAGTTATCATTTTGATGAACCGATATAGATTTTTACATCCCAAGAATCAGTCTCTTTGCTGTTCTTAGTAGATGCATGAACAAAATGTAATGAAACATTATTTATGAGCCTCCCATCCAATAATGACAATAATCTTTGTGCTTTTGATAATAAATTCTCAGCTTTTAAATTCAGTCAGTTTTATCATTAAATTCAAACATTAAATGTGTTTTTGTAGCTCTTTAAATGTGTGCTGACAGGCGGCTGTAGTGAAGCGGTCATCTCTAGTTACGCCAGAAAGATCAACATGAATGAAAGTCAGAATCAGAACAACTCACTGAAATCAATCTTTAATCATGGAATCAATCAATCAGTGATTCAACCACAGAATGAAAAGACTCTGAAAAGACATTGAGTGCCCATAAGCTGAATAGTTAGCTAGAAAACTAACTCTAGAGTGAGCATTATGATAAATATATGTAGTATATTACATATTCCTTATATTTTTACTCAGCATGTTTTTTCAATATTTAATGTATGTTTGAATAAACATACAATGAAAACAAGTTATGACATCCACTGTGTAAATGTAAATTTATATTTAACAAAACCGGAGTATAAAGCAAAGGAGTGGTATAAAATATATCCCATGTATTTATTGAACATCCAGCAAAGTTACTACACTGTGATATAATTAATAAATGACTCATATAGTGATATTAGATTTTGGTCCTTGCACCCACCGCTATAATAAACGGTGAATCACAGTCTTTATATTCCATCAGAGTGTCTCTGTAATATGAGCAGCTCATAATACTCAAGGTTGTGTGTGTGTGTGGGCAGTATCAGAGATGTGCAGTATGTGTTGTCATCATCCCTCTCTCTCTCTGCTGTCTCAGATCCAGGTTCAGTATTATTCCACTGGAGGACAGTATCCAAATTCAGGCCAGCAGTACCGTTCCATCTCTCACCAGGTGTCGTACCCCGCACAGCGCTCTCAGCCGCTGCCTCCGCCCGCGCAGCCCTCCGGTCAGTGTGACATCACTTCCTGTTCCTCTGCTCCTAGACAGCGTCATGATATCCTCCCTGTAAAACCAGCTGACATGCTTTTGGAGCAGAGCTCATCAGATGAGACATATGGAAGCCTGTTTCCAGCGCATAAGAAAAAAAATAATGTGAAAGGAGATCAGAAATATGAGACAAAATGTCCTAAATATGAGGAAAAAAGCCATAATTGTGTCATATATTAAGTCATTATTAGAAAAAAATTCAATTATGACATACTAAGTCATCATTATGAAAAAACTCATTAAAAAAGTCATTATGAGCTAAAAGGTATAATTATGATATAAAAATGCCATAATTTTAAAATAAAATGTTAGAATTTAAAGATAAAAAGTGAAAATTGACCTACTGAATCATGATGTGAAATCACATAAAAAGTCAAAATTATGACATCCTAATCCATAATTATGAGATTGAGAAACTGTAATTTTGAGAAATCAAAATTGTCAAATAAAATTAGTTTAAATTGTCAAAATGTATTTATTTATTTATTTATTTTTTTTTGTGAGTCATATGAGTCATTTATGAGAAGTGTAAATATGACATACTAAGTTATAATTGTGACCCTGGACCACAAAAACAGTCATAAAGGTCAATTAAAAAAGAGAGAATTATACATAAAATAAGGTTTGCATTGATGTATGGTTTGTTATGATAGGACAACATTTGGCTGAGATACAACAATTTGAAAATCTGGAATCTGAGGGTGCAAAAAAATCAAAATATTGAGAAAATCACCTTTAAAGTTGACCAAATGAAGTTCTTAGCAATGCATATTACTAATCAAAAATGAAAAGTTTTATATATTTACAGTAGGAAATTTCTTCATGGTACATGATCTTTACTTAATATCCTAATGATTTTTGGTATAAAAGAAAAATCTATAATTTTGACTTGTACAGTGTATTGTTGGCAATTGCTGCAAATATACCTGTGCTACTTAAGACTGGTTTCGTGGTCTGGGCTCACAATTAAAAAAAGTAATTTTTTTGTCATAATTTTGACTTGATTTACCAAAGCGTGATTTTCTTTCTCATGTGGAGGAAATGATCTTCCATGATCGTCTGTCTCCACTGGCTCTTGTCATTTTTATGCTCTCTTATATGGATGTCTCATATTAAATTGACTATTAAAGCTCTGAACGACTCCCTCACGATGAGCGCTAGAAGTTTGATGTGCTTTTGTTTTGCGCTATCAGCTCCTCTCCAGCCCATGATGACCAATCAGCAGCCTGCGTACCAGGGCATGATGGGAGTTCAGCAGCCTCAGAGCGCCAGCATGATGAACACGCAGCGCACGGCCATGAACGGACAGATGCAGGGCATGATGGTTCAATACCCTCCCATGCCCTCCTATCAGGTGTGTTCGAGTCTGTGTGTGTGTTTATGCGTGTTTGAGTGTGTGTGTGTGAGACTAACCGCTCCACTCGTGTGCCGCCGCAGGTGCCTGTAGCCAATGAGAGTCAGTCTGTGGTGCAGCAGCAGTACCAGCAGCCCGTCATGGTTCCCGCCAGCCAGTCCGTACAGGGAGCCATGCCAACCGCGGCACCCATGCCCGTCTACTATGGCGTACTGACACCCACACAACAGAACAGCACAAGGTATGCACACGCTAACACCTAAGCACGCGTGTCACATAACAGTGTCAGAAGTGCTGGAAAAAACCTTTACTCTTACATGGAGTAAGTGACTCCAACTTAATGTTTAGACATCTAAACTTCATGAACAGAACAAATTTAGGTTCCCCAGGTATAAAACATGAACTACTATTATTATTTTATTTTTTTTATTTTATTTTTTTTTATTTATTATTTTTTTTTATTTCTGTTTCAATACGTTATGTAATCTGTTGTTAGTAATATGATTAGAAAAATCTCCTGAGTTGCTTCAATAACTGTGTTTCCATCCATGTTTTGTTTTGAGTATTTTGGGATATTGCATGAAAAAAAAACAAAAAAAAAAACAACAGATGTGCATAAAATGTGCATTAAAATTTGTAATTGAGGCGCATTATTGTTATATTCAACAAGAAAATATGCATTGACTACAGTGGAGAAACGTATAGAGCGACAAGTGTAAATTTACATTTTGATGCTGTATTGTCGCTTTTGTGCAAATTCTTTTTAACTGTGTGTTTTTGTGTGTTTCAGTCCATCTGTGGGTTACCTGCAGCCGCCCAGTTCAGATCAGTACCAGATGACCCAGTCTGCCTCACCCTGCAGCCCACAGCCAATGCAACAGCAGTATTCAGGTACACTGTAAAAAACTATTTGTTGATTCAACATAAAATACTTTATTACGTGGCTACCTTAACAAATTCTTTTTAACAGTTTAGTCAACTTGAAATGTTAAGCTGTACTAAGTGACAACTTAGATATTTGAGTTCATTCAACTTAAAATTTTAAGGCAGCTGGGTAACAAGCCCAGCTTTTAGGTTTAACAAACCAAATTGTTTGTTTAGTCAACTTAAATATCACTTAGTAATACGTTTTCACTTAGTACAACTTCACATTTCAAGTTGACTGAACCTAAAATTTTAAGTCTGCGGGCTAACAAATTATTTTAAGTTGACTCAACAAATTGTTGTTTTTTTGTTTTGTTTTTTTTTTTGTTTTTTTACAGTGTACACCGCAAACACAACACACGGCAGATACAGCCATAGTATTGTTAGCTACAACCAGTATTAAAGAAAAAAAATGATAACTGTTGTTAAATGAAATAAAGATTAAATAAAATAAAAATATTAGATGGAAAAGCTTTGTTAAAAAAAAAATGTTACAGATGTTACATTAAAAATTAAATGTTAAATGTTACATTAAATGTTACACAAAATGTTACATTGGCAACTAAAAAATATAAAATGCTATGTTTTATACTAAAATAATACTGAATATCATGATCAGTTATGATATAAACTACTATTTACACATAGTTTACCCATTGTGCAGCAGTAAAAATCTGGTGATAGGTTGCGTGAGTTAGATTTAGGGTTATCATATCTCTCAGTCTAGTTTATTTTGTACTGGGAGTGACTGACTCGTTGATGTGGATGTGTTGTAGGGGTTCCTCCTCCTGGTCCTGGTGTGATGGTAATGCAGCTCAGTGTCCCTAACGGACCACAGCCAACCCAGAATCCTCCACTGGTTCAGTGGAACCCCTGCAAGTACTACAGCATGGAGCAGAGACCCACCAAGCCTGAGCCGCAGGTATGAACACACGCATTATAGTTGGCTATATTTGCTAATGCATTTGATTCATCATGGAGATTTACACTAATCATCATTTCCCCCGTGTGTGTGTGTGTGTGTGTGTGTGTGTGTAGGTCAGCACTCAGCTCAGCAGCCCGCTGGCGTCTCCCACACAGTCTCCGGCTCCCTCTCCATCTGGCAGTGTGAACACCGTGTGTCCGGGTCTCGGCCCGCTGCCTCTCATCTCACAGTTCCCTCGGCCCGGGGGGCCAGCACAAGGTACACACACAAACTTTATTACGTCAGATGTCTACAAAGCATTAGATCATGGCATTTTTCTGTCCACACTGAAAGCAAAATTGTCAATCAGAACGTATTTGATCATATCAGAAAGTAGCCTAATTTGTTAATTCGCCGTTTAAGGCTTATTTATTTAAAAAAAAAAAAAGTAACCATTGATGTTTTACTGTGGGCGGAGCTACGTGACAACCAATGGGAAGCTTTTGCTGCTTGTTTTTGGTTACAACTGTTTGAGATTCACCTAGATGGGATTCATTGCTGAGTTTTCTTATTGAATTATGATGCAAAATACAAGCTATAACTAGTCATCCAACACACTCATGACATAATGATGAGCCCTGGACCTGCGGTGACCCTGCCTGTGTACGGTCACCGTGACCCACTGAGAGTGTATGTGTGGGTGTATGTGTGTGTCCTACTGCCCCAGTGAGCTGCCGGTGTTGTGTTTGGCTGTCCTCCAACTATCTGACTGACGCTGTGTGTGTGTGTGTGTGTGTCAGCAGATGGACGCTACTCTTTACTGGGTCAGCCGCTGCAGTACAGTCTGTGTCCTCCTCCCATCATGCACAACCACAATCAATCCTCCTACAACTCTCACCAGGTACAGCCCTCTGTGTGTGTGTGTTTGTGTGTTGGGAGAAGTTTCTCCAAAAAAGCAGTTAGTTTCTAGTGCCCTTAAATTCAAGATATTGGTGCAAAAAAAATGCCCCGTATGTGTTTTGTCTCATATTTATATATATTACATATCACACGATATCACACAGGCAGCAAGAGCAATATATGACACAAGTGCTCATTTTATCCAGATGTGATTTTATACAACAGTTCAGTAAATCAGTTAATATTGTGTTATTTTAAACATAGTATTATAAGCCATATTATAAGTCACTTTAGAACCCATAGCAGAATTGTTGTGCGTGTCTGAGCAACACAGAGGTGTTTAGTTTCTGAATGAATCCGCGTTTTGAACAAATTGTGTGAACTAATGATTCAAAAGCTCATTCATAAAGAGAGACATTTACTTCATTTCTGAATAAATCAGCCGTTTGAACAAATTGAATGAATGAATGAATGACTCTGCTGAGAGATTTAGTTTCTTATTTAGAGTATCATTTAATTAAAACAACAACAACTTTCTTTTGTGGAACATGAAACAAGGTGTTTTGAAGACTGTTGGTAACAAAGACTTTCTTTTAATTATCTTCTTTTATGTTCCATAGTTTACACTTGGCCATTGCAGCATAAATGTTTATGCAATAAATTTTATGTTTAATTAAAATATTTCTTTCTAAATTGACACAAAAAAGCTTTAAATCATTTTTTGTGGATATTTTCAGTCAAATTTATTTTGTGATTAATTAACTGAAACGTCGTGTAATTAATTAGATTAAATTTTAATCAACTGACAGGCCTACTTTTTAGTGAATAATTTATGTATCTTATTTTTAATCATATTGTTGCAATTTTAATATAAATTACATTTAAATAAAAGGTTTATTAAACTAAATTGTATAAAATATAAATTACAAATTATAAACTATTATCAGCATAAAATTAAAAGGTAAAGAGTAAAAAGTTTAACTGAAAAGTGTATCTTTAAAAAACAGGTCAGATTGGGGGGAAAAAACTAAGAAAAAAAAAACTTTATTATTGTTATTATCGGTATTATTATTACTACTTGTAATATGCTTTTCACTAAGATAAATAATATAAATGAAAAATTCAACATTTTATTCTTCATAAGGTGTGTTTTTAAAGTTATGGTTAATTCTGTGTGCAAGAGCATTAACTGCTGCGTGATCCATCAATCCTCATATATGTCCGTCTCTGTCTGTAGTTGTTCACAGTGTGCTTATGTGTTTCTCAGAGTCAGGGAGTGATGAAGCACGGAGCACGGGGTAAAAGACAAACGCTCAAATCTGCCTCTACAGACCTCGGAACTACTGACGTGGGTAAGAGACCAAACGCAAAAACTCCTGACCGGAGTCTTTCTGCTCATTTAAAGCCAGGGTGACATGAAAATGAAGCCTATTTTCTGTAAAAGTGTTGCTGGTCTTAGTTTGCATGATGATTTATTCATCAGTCTCTCTGAAATGGCCTTTCTGTGCATGCATGAAACACATCTAAGCAGCAGCGGTGGTTTTAACACAAGTGCGATCTCTGCGTGTCTCCCTCTAGTGGTGAGTCGGGTGCTGGAGGTGACCGACCTCCCCGAGGGCATTTCCCGTCCGGAGGCCGAGAAGCTCTTCAACCAGCTCTCGCTCTGCGGCGCCAAGATCCAGTGGCTAAAGGACCCTCAGTGTCCCCGGGGCCCCGGTGGAGGACGGGGAGACGCCAGCGACCCCGCAAACCTCTACACCGTGGTGGCCGTGTTCCCCAACACCATGGCGGCCCAGAGCGCCTCCTTCAAACTCAACAACAGCGGCGGGAGTTTGTTCAAACTACGCGCCACCAAAAAGAACTATGACTTGCGCGTGCTGGAGCGAGCGAGCTCACAGTGAGTCGGGAGAGAGAGAGAGACCGCAGGACGGAGAGGAAGTCGAAGATGTCAAAGGGAAGAGATCATCCTGGTGTTCCTTAGGGATCTTTTTTATTGTTTTGTAACATTGACAGAAGAGCACATGTGACACAGAAGCGCGTCGCATTGTATGTGTATCGTATGACCTACGCACACTCACGCACGCGGGCGTCTTAAAGGGGCGGTTCAGATGAAAACGAAAATTCATTCTCACTTTCATGTCGTTCCAAACCTGTGTGATTTGTTTTGTTCTGTGGAAGAGAAAAGCAGATATTTTGATGAGGCATTTTCAGTTCCCATTAACTTTATGAAAATACTATGGAGGTCAGTGGGTACCAAAACTTTTTGATGGCCAACATTTCATTGCCAGCTCTTTTATGCTTTTTGTGTGTTCTGCAGAGAAAAGAAATTCATACAGGTGTAGAACAACATGAAGGTAAGTCATGACACAATTTTGATTTTTGGGCAAACTATCACTTTAAAGAGATAAGTGATAGTTTGGCCAAAGATTTAAGTCATCATTTACTCTCTTTTTTGACGTTCCAAACTTGTCTGACTGAATTTTATCTTTGAAACTTAAAAGAAGAACGTTGGGAATCAAACGGTTTTGGTTTCCATTGATTTCCGTTCTGTGGAAACCTGTGGAAACCTGAAATGTTTGTTTGCCAGCATTCTTTATATCATGCTTCTGCGAAAGAAAGAGATGTTTACAAGTGTATTTTTATAGATTTTTAATTTTTGGGCAAGCTGAAAGGATAGTTTGACCAAAAATTTAATTTCTGTCATCATTTACTCTCATTTATGACGTTCCAGACACGTCTGACTGAATTTCCTCTCTGAAACTTAAAAGAAGATATTTTGAAGGATGTTGAAAATCAAACGGTATTGGTTTCCCTTGACTTCCATTCTTTGAAAATTCAATAGAAGTCAGTGGGAACCGAATATGTTTGTTTGCCAGCATTTTTAAAATCATGTGTTTAAGTGTGGAGTGACATGAATGTGAGTAAATGATAGTTTTTTTTTTTTGGTTTGGGTGAGTTAAAAGGATAGTTTGACCAAAAATTAAATTTCTGTCATCATTTCCTCACATTCATGTCTTTCCAAACCAGTCTGAATATAGAATATCTTAAGAGATTTTGAAGAATGTTGGAAATCAAAACTTGCATCACAGTTTATGGAAATCAGTGGGAACCAAATGGGTGGGTAAATGTTTGCCAGTGTTTTTTATATCATGCTGCTTTTGAAGATAGAAATGCATACTTATATGTAATGACACATAATAATATTTTTGGGTGAACTATCCCTTTAAAAGAATAGTTCAGGCATAAATGAAGATCTTGTCTTCATTTCGTTCCAACTCTGTTTGACGTTAAGTAGAGCACAAACGAAAGGTTTTCGAAGATCGTTCTTTGAGAACTTTTGAAAATATATCGAACAGAAAGGTCCATATGAGCAAAAGTCAGTGGTGTTTGTGTTCCAGTCCGTATGACTTTCACAGATGGTCAGCGACTCCCATAAAGCCTCATATGACTTCAGAAGACTTGGAATATGAACACGACTGGCTTTATGGTACTTTATTCTTATTTGTGGAGCTCGACAGGTTTATATGAGCAAATAAAGCTCTGATGTTCTTCCAGAACGGAAGAAAAGATGTCAAGCAGGTTTGAAACGTTAGAAGAATCGCTGGTTTGATCTGAACAGTCTCTTTAATTCGCCGTCGAAGCCTCGTCTCTCCACGCGCTCATGTTTTTCTCCATCCGTCTCCGTCTGTCTCTCTTCCTCTGGCGAGCTCTCTCTCCTCATCTTCTCTCTCTCACGTTGTTCACTTTGGATTTCTTCCTCTTTCACTTTCTAGCGTTTCTTGCTTTCTGTTTTGCCTTAACGCTGTTGTGGACTTCTGTATCGCGCTGTTTATTTTCTCTCTCTCTTTCTCCCTCTCTCTCTCTCTCTCTCTCTCAGATGAATCTTCTTTTCTCGGTTCAGTATATTTATATAAGTGATGTAAGGATTATAAGAAATAATCTATATATTCAGTGATTCTTTTCCCGTGGATAAGTTGAAGCTCCTTTTCCCGGCCCTTTGCTCCCCTCTCTCGCGCCTCCTCCTCCTCCTCTCCTCGTTGTGTTTGCGTTTTTCCGTTGACAGCTGTGCAGAAAGTATCTGAGGTATTTAAAAGTGCACAATGATTGCGAATGTCTACTGTAAATTCCATTTAATCTGTTATTTTTTGTTTGTTTTTAAAAATATAAAATAACTCAAAGAGTCCTGTAGCGTCTTGAGTTTGTTACATCTGTATGAATGCCAGATGAAATGATGTTCGTCACATCAGAAATCAAATCAGTTGTTGTTTACTTTTAATTTATATTTCTCAATTTTATAACACACATGATCAGATTTGATCCTGAATTCCATGGATTTCATGCTAGCGTGCTAGGTCCAAAAAAAAAAGGATTTATAAATGGTTCTTTTATTATTATTATTATTATTACTATTATTATTATTATTTAAGGCCTGGAAAACCCTTGAAAACAGCAATATTCCTGAAGAGGTACTTGAAATGTGCTTCAATTTTTAAAAGATAATGTATCTAAGAAATAAGTGTTTCATTTGGTCAAAAATCTCTTTTCACACAATTAAAAAAGAAAAAACGCACCTTTTTCGCTTATTTCAGTTAATGTCAAAAAAAAGCCAGTAGTAGCACTGCCAATTTTGTGCAAATATGGCTGAAGACGCGAAAAGAGGAACAGACAAACCGAATCAGTTGAGTCATTTACGCTGGAACCGCTCTAAATGATTCAAACTTGTGACTTGATCATTTCAAGCGATTCACTAGCAAAAACCAGATCACATTAAAAGAGCCATTCATTTTTGAATTTCGACATCGCTTTTAATGATTTAAGAAAGCACTGTTGCAAAATGATTCACTCTTTCAGTTGAATGATTTGATTTAGATCGTAACGGTTTTGTGAATCATTTTGCAAATTGAATGATTCAGATCAAATGATTCACGATCCAGCTTGGATCGCAGTTCATTTGATTTAGATGGGAACTTCGGAGCAGGGTTTGTGAATCTTTTGGTTTAGATTAAAATTTCGGAGTGCGAATCATTTGATTCAGATCAGGATTTTGAAATGATTCCGCAAACGTTTTTTTCTGCATTTTTTTTAACCGTAGAAAATATCAAACCATTAAGGCAGTACAGTTATAAAAACAAAACAAAGAAAAAAGTATACGCAAATACAGTTCCTTTAAGAAAAGTAACCGTGGTTTTGCTATAGTAAAAGTGTAGTATACTTTGTAATACTTTAGTAGTAATCCTTTCCCATTTTTATTTATCTATTTCTCTTTTTCTCGAATTTGAAATGGGAAACGTTTGATAAGTGAGATCTCTGATTGAAGTCCTTGAAAATCAAAAAAGTGGTGCTTGAAAAGTCTTTGAAAGTTCTGGAATTTAATTTTACAGTATCTGTAAAAACTGATGTGAACATGTTGTGTTCACCAGTCAAGCTTTTTGCACTCACACACACACACACACACACACATATATATATATATATATATATATATATATATACCAGTAATTAAATTATTTCAACATTGTTTATTATAATGTAAAGAGAAAAGCTAATGTTTTTCAGTAAGGCTCCAGTAGTTAATGCTTTAATTAACAGTGAGCAGTGTATTTGTTACAGAATTTATTAATCTGTGGTAGCATTAGTTAATAAAAATACAGTTGTTTATTATTAATGTTAGATCAGGTTCATTAATATAAACACTTTTGATTTTGATAACATATGTTGAAATGAATGTTAAATGCTTAAGTTTTTTTTTTTTCATTTTAACTAAGGTAACCTTGAAGTGTTACCACACCTGTGACATTTGGAAATTATTGTAAATTCACATTTATAGGCTGTAGTATGGTGTAATAAGCCCCACCCTCTAATTAAAAGAGCCAATCAGCTATCAGCCAGTCCATAATGTCACATTAGTGAGTTTGCACTGGAATGATTAGCATATTCATACCGCAGCATTGTGTCCTTCATTCTGATTGGCTGATGTGTGTTCCAGGTGTTGATTAATGCTGCATTCACATCATGCTGGTGTTTTTTTTTTTACTTTAACTCATAATTTACAGGTTAGGAGCTGGAATTTTAAGGACTTCTGCTGTTTGAGCGCTGTGATGTATCTGTTTCAACCTTTAAAGGTAAACGGGTATCAGCCTCTTCATGTATTATTTTTATGCTTAATTATTTAAAATTATTTATATATTTATGTATGAATATATTTGAGGCATATAGTGGTGAGTTAATGTAGTGATGACGTTCTGCTGTCATTATGTTGCTCATGCAAGTTGCAACATTGAGTGTTGCTATAGAAACTCTTTTATTTCTGAGGATTGTACGTTTCAGTAAATCCATTATGACGTGAATGTGGTCTATGTTTAGACAGCAGGTGATCACATCCGTGCTCAAATTCAGATCAACGGCACAGATGCAAGCGTGATGCTGATTTTATACGAGTGTTTGATATACAAGACGTTCTTATTGAGTAACGTACAGTACGTGACTCGGAGCGTCCTGTAATCACCGATCTGAATCACTGAACACTGATAGAAAGAGTGAAAAGTCCCAGCGCTGTCAGTTAATCAGACTGGAGAACCGTAACTAACAGATGATTTATAAAACTGCACAGCTGTGAAGTATTTCTGGATTTGAGCATCACGTAAACACAATCTTTCCAAACTGTTTCACTTAATGAAGCTTCATAGAGTTAAACAGCTGAACACAACAAATGAACCCGAAAAACAAGGACACACGTCAAACAAATGGATCAGAATGATTTTGACTTTATTTTTACCCCTTCCTGAAATAACCTATGATAGGAGCTGACAGCTTTCTACAATGTTTGATAACTGGAGAAAGAAACAAGATTTGTTTTCTTTAATGTTTTTGAAAAAAAAAGTTTGTTTATTTGATCAAAATTGCAGTAAAAATGGTGAAATATTATTTCAATTTAAAACAGCTGTTTTCCATGTGAATATCTGTGGAAATGTAATTGATTTCTGTGATGCGCAGCTGAATTTTCAGTATCATTACTCCAGTCTTCAGTGTCACATGATCCTTCAGAAATCATTCTAATATGCTGATTTGCTGCTCAACAAACAATTCTGATTATTAGCAATGTTGCGCTGCCCAATATTTTTGTGGAAACCATCAAACATTTAATTTTTCAGGATTCACAGTTGAATAGAAAGTTTAAAAGAACAGCATTTATTTGAAATAGAAATCTACTGTAACATTATAAATGTCCTTACTGTCACTTTTGGTCAATTTAATGCAGCCTCGATGAGTAAAAAGTAGTAAAAAAAAAAAAAAAAGAACATTTAAGCACATAATGCATCAGTTACTTGTACTTTTACCATGTTATTACTGTACTGCCATGATGCACATCCAAAAACAAACATGGCATTACCACAATAGATTTGTGATTGATGATTGTGATGATGATGGTTTGCGGTCAGCAGTGAATGTCAGCTGTGCGAGCGTCTCTGGTAGTTCAGATTCGGACAGGTGCAGCTGCTGGAATTCTCTAAATAAACACACAGATCTGCCGCTGACTGAATCCGCCAACTGTTGTGTGTGTTTGGGGACGGCCGTCGCTCCGGCGGGTCATCTGAACTAGAGCTAACGCGCTACAACCAGCATTACCACCCGCTTTGAGGATCAGTTCCACACGGGGTCCACTGGTGAAAATCTGAACCCAAAGTCCTGTTGAAGGTAAGAGATCATCACTGATTTAACTTTACACAGATTGACTCTGGACCAGCATCAGTCCACACACCACAATCAACCACTTACTCTCAGACCGCAGTGAATTATAGAAAGAGAGATGCAGGTATAAATGTCTTCCACCTTGCTAAAGTATGTTTTATTTTGTCTTCATGAACTGAGAACAGTGTTTGAGCTGCCAAGATTGTGTTGTTTTGCTAAGATGTTTGCTGATCTAAACTAGTGGTATGAATCGGTAGGAATGTATGTTAAACAAAAACTAAAAAAACAGTATTTGCTTCTAAACTGAATAGCGGGTTCATTAAGAATCAGATTCGTTTTTAATTCCATAATAAATAAATAAACAAGCTTTGATGTTAACTAGAAATAAACGCTGCCGCTAAAAAGTTTGGGATCAGTAAGACTTGTAATGTTTTTTTTAAAGACATGCTCAGCAAGGCTGCATTTATTTTATCAAAAATACAGAAAAAAATGCAAAATGTTATTACAATATAAGATAATGGTTTGTATTTAAATATACTTTAAAATATGATTTGTTGAATTTTCATCAGCTGAATTTTCATCACATGATCCTCCAGAAATCATTCTAATATGCTGATTTATTATGTGTTGAAAACACAAACCTGTGATTTAAACCTGTGATACTTTTGTTCAGGATTCTTTGATCATTTATTTAAAATAGAAAGGTTTTCTAACAATATACACTACTGTTCAAACGTTTGGGGTCAGTACATTTTTATTCTTTCTTTTTTTGAAAGAAATTAATACTTTTATTCACCAAGGATGTCAAATTAATAAAAAGTGATAGCATAGATTTACATTGTTAGAAAACATTTATATTTAGAATAAATGCTGCTCTTTTAAACTTGTTATTCATCAAAGAATCACAGGTGCCAAAAAAATATTTGTCAGCACAACATTGATAATTCTAATAATAAATCAGTATATTAGAATGATTTCTGATGGATCATGTGACACTTAAGACTGGAGTAACAGCTGCTGAAAATTCAGCTTTGCATCACAGGAATAAATTATATTTTAAAGTATGTTAAAATAAAAACCATTATTTTATATTGTAAGAACATTTTGTAATATTACTGTTTTTTGTTTTTTTTTCTGTATTTTTGATCAGCCTTGATGAGACTTCTTCAAAAAACATTACAAGTTTTACTGATCCCAAACTTTTGACTCAGCAGTGTACATTAATGTGCTTATTTGATATTTATTGCTAGAAAATAATGACCATACAGATAGAGATTTTTCCTAATTTAACTGAACATGTATAATAAAGTCAACATTTGGAGTGGATTAAAACTTTTAATCAAAGTTGTCCTAAAACCAAGACAATTTGATTTGAAAACTTAGAAAGGTTTTCCACTTGTTGGCCAAATGTTGACTACTGTATTTACTTTGACCTCCTGTGAAGGACAAACTTTCTGAAGGTCAAGCACTTTTGGAAAAAAATAATAATAATAATAATAATAATTTTTCCATTTAGGAGCCTCCTGACAATAAATTATGCTGGAAGGACTCATTAACATGCCCTTTTACATTCTTTAATTAGGATTATTTAATGTTGTTTTTCTTTCCTTTGTAACACCAAAAAAGTGTTGTTTTTTTTATTTTCTCATTTTTGTCTTTATTTATTTATTTTTAAATATTATTAAATCTCTCTCTTTTAATGTAAATGTCTTGAACAGTGGCTTGTGTTTGTTCTCTTTAGTTCCCTCTGCTGGTTGATCAGAGATCTGCAGGATGATGATGAGCCAGTATGACACGTATGTCACTCTCCTCTTCCTCACTTTCTCCTCCTGCAGTTTTTCCACTGTCACTTGAATATAGGAAAGTTTTAAAATGTGTTCACCAGTCTTGGAAAAAAAGTCATGGAAATGCATAATAAATACTGTTCATCTGCTGATGTGTGAGAGTCACTGAGCTGATAATGTCACTGCCTAATAACTCCCTCCTATGAGATGCAAAGTAGTTTCTTCATCAGTCTATAATCTCTCATGTGTCTTCTGAACATTTCCATCAGCTCCGTCTCTGCTGTTTTCCAGACTGGATGACAAGGACTCGCTGGACATCCATGACAATCCTCCGGCCCCGGATAACGTGGTCAAAGAGGAGGACAATACCGTAGGTTCTGATGTCACCATCACAAAATACAACCTGACGTCCAGCCTTAGATGTGTGAACAACCTCCACTGAGGCCTAAATTCAAGGCACATTTGAACTGCATTTCAACAGATTTAAAATAAACTAGATACAAAAGTTTGTCAAGACAAACTCTGAAATTGGCCTGAGAAAGTTTTAAAAAGGTTGATGGTTTTCAGTCTGAAACAGATTAGATAATAGTTTAAAGTAGTTTTAAAGCTTAAACCTTAAATGTTTTGAAGGCAATACAGTCAGATAGATGGATGGATAGATTCCATCATTTTTTTTTTAGCATGATTAGCACATTACTAGCATGCTTATAGCATGATTGGCAAGTTATTAGCTTGTTGTTAGCATGTTTCTAACATGATTAGCATATTGTTAGTATGGTTCTAGCATGATTAGCAAGTTACTAACGTTAACATGTTTTAACACGATTAACATGTTTCTAGCATGATTCGCATGTTGCTAGTCTGTTTATATCATGATTAGCATGTTGCTAGCATGATTAGCATGCTGTTAGCATCTTTCTAACGTGATTAGAATATTGATAGCATATTGCTAGCATGTTTCTAGCATGATTATCAAATTTCTGCATGTTGTTAGCATATTTTTACATTATTAGCAAGTTGCTAGCATGTTTCTAGCATGATTAGCACATTTCTGCATGTTGTTAGCATGTTTTAGCATTAGCAAGTTACTAACATGTTAGCATGTTTTTAACATGATTAGCAAGATACTAGCATGTTGCTATCATGATTAGCATGTTATTAGCATGATTAGCAAGTTACTATGTTGCTATCATGATTCGCTTACTAGCATGTTGCTATCATGACAAGATAAGTTATTAGCAATGGATTGCCAGTTATCAAGATTTTGTTAACATGTTTCTAAATATGATTAGCAAGTTACTAGCATGTTGCTATCATGATTAGTAAGTTACTAAAAGATGTTGCCATCATGATTTAAGATGTTACAAGATGATTAGCGTTACAAGATGTTGCTATCATGATACATAGGTTACTAAAGATGTTGCCATCATGATTGCTAGTTACTGCATAAGTTATAATTGGGTGATTAGTATGTTATTAGTATGGGATTGCCCACAAAGATTTGCATATTTCTTAAATACGATTAGCAAGTGTTACCAGCATGTTGCCATCATGATTACTAGTTATCAAAGGAGGTTGCTATCATGATTACATGTTATTAGCATGATTAAGAAGTTATTAGCATGTTTGCTACCTGATTAGCGTTATTGTAGCATGTTGCCATCATGATTAGCATGTTATTAGCATGATTAGCCAGTTACTGACGCTTGCTATCATGATTAGTTATCGCCAAAGATGTTGCTATCATGATTAGCATGTTATTAGCATGATTAAGAAGTTACTTCAGTATGTTTCTTTGTGCATAGTTTTTAACATTGATTAGTAAGCACATGTTTCTAAAGATGTTATTGGTACGATTGCCAGTTACTAAAGATGTTGTCGCATGTTTCTTAACATGATTAAAAAGTTACCAGCATGTTGCTATCATGATTACATGTTATTAGCATGATTAGCCAGTTACTATCATGTTAGCATCATGATTAGCAAGTTAATAGCATGTTGCTATCATGATTAAGATGTTATTAAGATGATTACCAGTTACCATCATGTTGCTATCATGATTAGCATGTTATTAGCATGATTAGCCAGTTACTATCATGTTGCTATCATGATTAGCAAGTTACTAGCATGTTGCTATCATGATTAGCATGTTATTAGCATGATTAGCCAGTTACTAGCATGTTTCTAGCATGTTTTTAACATGAGCAGTAAGCTTACTAGCATGATTCTAGTTGCTAGGTTTGGCTCTTGAGATAGATTAGAAATATTAGAAATAATCAATAGATAGTAGAGTTAAAGCTCTAGAAGGAGTTAGAGTTGATCATTTTAGTCTCAGTAGAAGAGTAATGAGTTTAAATAGCATTTCTAGCATAACTAGTAAACTTAGTGATGCATATTTGTGATTCTTACATGAATTACATTCACATTGTCCTTCAGCAGGTTGTGTCACCAACATCTGTGTGTGTGTTTTCCTCCTCCTTCAGGTGTATTTCATCTATGATGAGGAGGTGGAGGAGGAGGAGAAAGAGGAACCGCCGCCTCCAGAGCCGCTCCGACCCGTCAACGACAGGCCGCACAAGTTTAAAGACCATTACTGCAAGAAGCTGAAGTTCTGCGACGTGTGCGCGCGGATGATCGTGCGTGAGTTCGACGGTCAAACGATGCTCGCGCGTTTCGCTCTCACGGTTATAAATCTCGCTTTTGTCTCTCTGTGTCTTCTAGTCAATAATAAATTTGCTCTGAGGTGCAAAAACTGCAAGACCAACATCCATCATCAGTGTCAGAGCTACGTGGAGTTTCAGAGGTGCTTCGGCAAGATTGTGAGCGACTCCTGATGTTCTTCTGCGTTATTATGCGCTATAATGACTGTTAATGAATGCATTTGTGGTTTGCCCTTCAAATCTGTCAATGCAATAGACCGTATGCACTTAGTGAAGCAATAACTTGTGTAATTTAGCTTGTTTTAATTGTGTTTGGATGTATTATTTCATATCTTTCAGCCTCCAGGTTTCAGACGGGCGTACAGTTCTCCGCTCTACAGCAGTCAGCAGAACGCCACCGTCAAAGAGCTGCTTCCGTTCTGTGAGTCTCAGTCACGTGATTTCGTTACGGGCCTCATTATTTAAAGCGGAATGCGCAAACTTTGCTGCGTCTGCAGAAAGACTTGCAGATACTCTTTCCTGAAGATTCACTCACTCTAACGAGGAGAAGATCAACTCTGTTCATTATTTCATTACAATGAGGTTTCCAGCAACTTTAGACGTACTAACTCAATTTTGCGTCACACATCTGCTTTTCTGTAGACTGCGACTGTATTAGTGATATTGCTGTTATTTACATTAATTATTTGTGTTCGTTAAACTTTTTTCAGTGTTAATGTAATTCAGTGTCTTTCCACTCAGAATATCCACGGGAACAGAAGTTTCATTTAAATTAGCTGATGTCCAAAGAGAAAGAATGATTTATTTTGCACAATACAATATAATAATATAATATAATATAATAGTAGTAGCCACCAAATGTATATTATTATTTATAATAATAAGTATGTAATTATATTAAAAACAATAAAATATGCAATATAGTAATAATAACTATATAATAATACAAAAACATTACAATTATAATAATCTGGATATTATTATTATAATCTCAAATGTGTTCAATTATACAAAATATAACAAAATATAATAAGATAATAAAACATAGTAATAAGTAAATAATAAATATTTAATAATAATAATAATAATTATTATTATTATTAAAAATAATATAATCATCACCCAATGTCTAATGTTAGAATATAATAATTAGTATACAATAATAGTCAAATATGCTATATAATAATAATAATAGTAATAATATGTGTGCCATTATTATTTATAATAATTAGTATATAATTATATTGAACATTAAAATATGCAATATAGTAATAATAACTATATAATAATACAAAAACATAAAAATAATAATAATCTGAATATTATTATCTAAAATATAAAATCTAATAATCTATGTAATAATCTAATACAAAATATTGTATTAGAGGGGGGTTATTATTATTAATAACCCCCCAATGTCTATTATTATCTATAATAATTAGTATATAATAATAGTCAAATATGCAATATAATAACAATAATAATAATAATCTGTATATCATTATTATTTTTTCATTATAATAATTAGTATATAATTATATAAAATGCAATATAGTAATAATAGTTATATAATAATACAAAAACATGGATATTATTATCTAAAATGTATTAAAATATACCAAATCTAACAAAATATAATTCGATAATAGTACATAACAATAAGTAAATGTTAAATATTGAACTTTTATTATTATTAATAATAATAACAACAATAATAAATGAATCTATACATATTTAATAATAATAATTTGTATGTAACATTTTTATTATTATTGTTGTTGTTGCAATGCTCAGCTGTCAGTGAAGTTTGTGTCTGCAGCTCAGACGAATCGCACTGATCCGGTGTACGAGACGCTGCGTATCGGTGTCATCATGGCCAACAAGGAGCGCAAGAAAGCGTCAGAAGACAAGAAGAACGTGAGCATAAAAACACATTCATATATTTATATGAACCATGAACACATCATCTTCTTCACATTATTTTCTGCCCCATTTTTCCAGATGATGATGATGATGATGGAGGAAGAGGAGACTCAACCGAAAGCAGAGGAAGGCGCTGAAGAGGAAGGTACGGAACCATTGATTATGA